>VZRU01019404.1:385504-431320 GCA_013398155.1 Pedionomus torquatus | reverse complement strand
GGCTGCAGGCGCCACTCCCAAATGTGCTCCAACATCTATTTTTTAAAAAAAATTCGTGTCTTAACAAGTTTGATCAAGACCTCAGAAAAATATTTTTAAAAAAGCTATGTTTCTAATGTTAGATCAAAATAGAACACTGGTATGATCCAAACACTGGCTGTAGAAATTCAGTTGAACAAAGGCAGGTAAAAGGGAATGAGAAATTCCTGAGAAAATACTTCTTCCTTGAAAATGATTACTTGCCAAAAAAAGNAGAAAAAGATATCTGCAAAAAAATGTTGTTTTTTTTTTTTTTTTTTTTTTTTTTTTTTTTTTTTTTTTTTTTTTGCATGAATTGAGAAGAATAAAACAACAAAACTCCTGTTCTGAAAAGTTTTGGAAGCTAAAGTTTGGCCACTGCCCAGCTTCCAGTCTGAAGTAAACACGTTTGGGGAGTTGAAATTTACAGAAATTCTGAACCGAGCATCTTTGTATTCGTCAGCTTTTGTTGGTGAACACGTTTGCCATGGCTTTCAGTTTCTTTTGGAATAGGTTACAAGGATTGGGTATCATTTCCGATCCAGCAATAACTGAAAACCACTATGGATGAGAAGGGAATGACTAGGAACAGTCATCAGGAGAGAACTGTGAAGACAGAGTTCGTTAAAAGTTGATCCCAGTAGCAACACCAGTATAAGCATACTTTGAAGTGTTAGAAATCAAAAGGTTACTGAAGTCACAGTCACAGAAAAGTGCTGCTGAAAATGAGCCCTAAATTGTATCTGGAATCTTACAAAAACAAGGTGCACAATGCCTGTTGCCTCAGGATATTTGTTTAATTTTGACAATTCACATGATGTCAGCCTTAGGCCACAACCACATCTCTGAGGGGTCGCAGTTTTATTTGTTAGATAGAGAATTTACATTTGAAAAGAGGGCAGTGAAGCCTTTATGTGGCTTTATTCAACAATGTATTTGTATTTTTATATATGCAAAGTATTTTTTCCTGTCAAGCCTGGTGTAGTTCAGGAAATTAAACTTGATCTCGCCCACGGAGGTGTGATGAAGGAAATGCACACTGTAGAGCTGTTCAGCTGCCTTTTTTTTTTTCCTCAAATCCTTGCAATTGACAATTACTCATTAGAAAAATGGAAAGAAGAGACCACATTAGGTGAATCTTTCAAAGCAGATTACAAAATGAAATTTCATTAATCTGAAGGGCCTGTTGTTAACTTTGAACTCCCAAAGAAAGGGTGGTGGTGGCGGCAGCACAAGCACTTTGGTATTGTGTTGAATAATATGAAAAATGACTTGGCTACTCTGCTCATTTCAGATTCCTGTCTTCTGGACTTCTTTAACATTTGTGCAGTCAAGCTGCTGCATATGTAAACCTGAAGTTACAATGTCAGGAATGACATAGGTCCCAATTTGCAGCAGGGAAGTACAGGAGTTATTCTTGAGTATCAGCTTGAGTAATTAGTGCCAGTATAGAATTTGCAAACACAGTTGTCCATCTGAGAATATGGAATTTAAATATTTTAAAAACAGGAGACAATTGCAAATGGCTCTTACTCTGTTTAGAGATCTCTTTTCATGATTATTTAAAAGGCAACGTGAACAGCAACACATTTTTTTCTGTTGTATAAGACGATTCTGAAATGAAGTCAATTTCTTGAAATCCCATCTTGCACTGAAAAGAACAGCAATAAGAAAAAAAAAAAGTTATTAATCAACCTCATACCAGAATTCCCAACCCCGGAACATTTTTATTGGAACCAGACCACTGCTCTTCACCATTTCTTCTCAAAGAGAGCAGGGCTTTTCTTTTGGAGACAGATGCCCACCTCTATCAATGTTTTTTTTTTTTTTTCCTGTTGAAAATCGAAAGTTACTCAGTAGAGAAATATTTCTAAACAAGTATGCCTGAAAACATACCTACGTAATCTGATACCTATACAAATGCAGTATGCCACCATCAGCTATTTGTGAATGTACTTTAAGAATCACTCATCACTAATGAGTGATTAAACTCTTACTAACCATTCTTTAAGCATATAATATATTGATAGTTTCATTTCAAAATTTTGGACTAACAGCATCCAAAGTTCCCAAGGGTACAGCCGTTGTACTATGAAATTTGGTGCTTTCTGGCTCAAGTAGCAGAATGAAAAGCATTCAGAGTTTCATTCTTCTCAGTTGAGATCAGTGCGCTCCCCACTGACTTTAATATCCCATTGACTCACAGGATCCAGCTGTATTTTATAAAATTTCCAGAAACTTCGGTATATTGATAAGAACTAAAGAAAAAAACAGACAACTTACCTGCACATTGAAGCATTTTCCATTCCTGCTGAAATTGGTCTCTTAATATTTTTATTGTATTTACTTTTTCTTGGGTAGGAGGTACATAAACTCCAAAGTGAGGTGTAGAAGCCCCCGATAATACTTTGGCTACACTTTGCATTAAATTTATCTCTTTGTCCTATGTAAGAAAAAAAAAATTACTCCTGGGAACCAAACTTTGTTTCAGTAATACATGAAATATTTTAAAACAAGCGATGTTTCTAATATTAGTAGCAAGAATGAGCAACTTTCACTTTTCAAATGAAAATGTGTCAAAAGGGAGAAGTGTTTTTTTTAAAGGGTAGATTAGTTTTTATCTCCTGTAAACCTTGCTGTTTTTCAAATTGAGAAAGAATCTGAGTTTCTTCTCTGTGATCAAAAAGAAACAGTGCTGGCTAGAGGCAGAAAATGTCAGGAGATAAGGGGAACATAGAGCTCGTTTACTTCATTCATCATTTATTCTCTAGGTGTAGAAAATAGCAATATGTTTTGCTTTGTCAAAAAGTGACTTTTTTTTTCATTCCTGACAGTTATTTTGAAGACTGTAACTCTATTTTATTTTTAAAAGATAGAAGTATTTTTTTCAAATATTCTAAAAAGCCAAGCCCACACATTAGAAAATCCCCACACGTTGGATAGCCCTGGGATGGAGCTACCTGAAGAGTATCAATACTTAAGTCTCAGTCTTACATCTTAAAGACATATGTCTAACTTCCTTTTTATCTCTGACTTTACCCTTTAGAGTAGCAATAATTCTTTCCGTTTCATACTCCTAATTAATAATGTGGAAATACACTCTTTCTGTATACTGTATATCAATGTACAAATTATTTTAGCTTAGACAATTTATGTATCAGCACTGTAAATTAAAACAAATAGCATTTGAGGAGACTACGGGATGAAGTATTGCAAAATCCACTTAATTGGCAGCTTAATGAATAGTATGTCTTTAATTGGATACTTGCTGGGAAACAGATTAGAATCAATTGCATATGTGAGCAATTACTCATTGTTTCTCATTAAAGAAAAAATAGGAGGCACATAAGCAATCAAAAGTTACCATTTCACAGAACACACAGAAATTGTGTTACTCACAGCCACAAGATGCTGCAGAGGCCAAGAGTGTAAGTTGAGTTCTTTAAGAGATTAGACAAATTCATGGAAGACACGCTCACTGGCGCTTATCACACACTGGTCTCGGTACAGCCTCCAGCTTCCTAAATTTAGAAATCCTTAATGTGGTTGTGTATGGCAACACTGGAGTAGGGAAAGAGCCATATACTCTTTATTTCTTTTCCCACGCTCTCTATCAGAAACACAAAGCTCAGGTAGACGGGTTCTCAGTTATGTATTATGGCAATTAAGTTCACTTAAAGGATATGTGCCATTTTGATTTATTTTCTGCACGATGGAAGTCGTGTGTGATACAGTACATACATACAGGGAGAGGAAGAAAGGAAATCTAGTGTTTTATGATAAACAGAACAAATGGGCTGCTTTCAGTCACATTTGATGGAAAGAGGCCATATAATTAACAGCCAACAAGCGTTTCTTTTCAGGAGACAACTGTCAGCTGTGAATCCCAGATGGAAATGGAAGTTAATCCCCCAGACTGCAGCAAATTGTCAGAACATCTCCTGCCTATAGACATAACCATGGGCTTGTACTCATGCCTCACTTCTCAGTCATGTAGGCTGCCTACAGCTCAGTGTGCATCTGAGTCTGCTCTTCTTCTCAGGGCAGAGAGAAACTCAGGCTATTTGCATGGTTAACTCAGTAGTATCCCACTAAACACAGTATCGGTACAGCATGTATTTTCTTGAACCAGTTCATACCAAGCAAACTGCTGCCTGAGTTGAGTTCTGTCCTAGGCACTCTGAAATACCACAGTTCAGCACCAGTTCTTACCTCAATCACTGCCAAAATTCGAGACTTGGCTAATCCTTGCAGTAAAGCAAAAAGCAGAGAAATCCCATTTATTCCCAGGCTCTTCTTTGGTCCAACAGCTATTATTGTCAAGTTAGGCTGGTAACTGTAGGCTACGGGAAGAATGAATCCAAGAACAGCAGAAAAGAAGTCGTTTCCTTCAGCATCCTTTAACAAGAGTGAGAAACTGCTTAGCACAATAAAAAGCCCCAAATTCCTGATATGAAGTACAATAGCAAGGTGAATCTCAAAAAGCTTTTGACTGACTTAGGAAACAGGATACTGATCTATATTCACAGCAATTTTAATATTAAACAGGCAGATTATTCATTTTTTTTCTTAGTGTCTTCACACTGTAACTCTGCCTTCTTGAAGATGAACGACAGCACCCACTGAAGGTTTCCTCAACCCTACACATACTAATACATTCTGAAGAATAGTGAAGGCAAGAAAATACTTTCAAAGGTCTAAATTGCAGTGAGGGCTGTAATTCTCAGTGTCATTTTATGAATTTGTAAATATGTTCTATTATTTCTGTTAAAAAAAAAATAATCTTTTATGTTGTTTCCAGAAAGTGAATCTTACCTCTTTCCAGTTTAGAGAAATATAGTGTTTGGAGCTGGTCTTTCCAGACTGTTCTTTCTCACAAATCTGTATCATGAGTATTTTTCTGCAAATAAAAACCACATCTGAGTATTTAACCAACAACTTCCAATGAGATAAAAAGATCTTTTCTTTCATCATTCTTTAAATGCTAATTGATAACCCAGCAGCAAATAACTGTTTGCCCTAATGTAAACACTGATTCAAAAATCCCTTGAAAAGGATTTTGTGTTAAAGACTATGGGCAAATAACTTCTAAGAAAAAGGAGAAGTGGCAAAAAAATGTTATGGGTAAGTAAAGATGACTTTCAATAAGGAATTCATCATGAGTGGTACGTGCCCCCTGCAGTTACAGGGGGGTACATCCTATATAATTAATAATTACCTTCTTTATTACTTTCTATTTTCAATAACAGTCTAAATTTCAATTGATATAGAAGGATTATACTTTAAACCTACCCCTAAACTCAAGAGTGGCACTTAGAGAGAACAGTTTGTCTTTAGAGATATACTTGAAGATGTTTTATATTTTGTCTCAAGCTAAACTTAATGAACATCAGCTCATGACTGATTCCTTAGTCCAGATCTCATCATACAGATGGACACTTCGGAACATTTATAAAGCCTTTGGGATATGACTCCCTGAAGTGAAGAGAAACCTCACCCATCTTCTGTGTTTGGTACAATTTGTATGTCTCCAACAAATATACAAAGCACTCTGCAGAAAACAAAGAAAAATATACATACATTTACACCTAGAAGTATTTTTTTTCAATTAGTGCACTTTGTTTATAAAGAGTTGGCATGTAGATTAGATGCATAAAAAAGAAAGTATATTGTCATCTGAATCTGATCTGGTATAAAGAAAACACATTTATGACAGTTCAAGGAAACTCCTTTTCTTCTACCAAATACTGGGGAGAAAAAAAAAAAAACAAAACCAAGAAAAAGTAAGTCCTCAAAATAATTGAAATCTGAGAAAGAAAATGTCTGCTAGCACAGCAGTCATCCTTAAAAATGTTTTGCCTTCGATAAAGGTTTTTGCTGGCAAATACAATGTTGTCTATACTATATAATGAAAATGCTATACATAGGGAGATGTTACTTGTTTTAAAATGAGGGTTTCAAAGGCAATTTGCCATATTTCACACACTGTTATCTTAATTCTACATTTTGTCAAAGGGCCTCAAATGCCAAAGATACAAATTCACCTTTGAAATCCAAAACGAACAGAATGTCTTAGTGCAACAGCAACAGAAACAGAAGATGCGGGCGATTCTGCAATTCCATTGCATACCTACAAAATACATTTTGTCATTCATAAATAATTAATGCCACACAAGACCACATAACTTCCTGTTTGTAACAACTGTTTCTACTCCACTATATGTATCAAACAAAGCTACAGCTGTAAGAAAGGGATCTTAATGATCCATCATAATAGGGTTAAGAAAATACTATTAATTAATTTTCTACAGAAAGACTATAATTGATTATCATGCCAAGTGCTGTTATATTACTTCAAAAGTACAGTGTGATGCTGAAAGGCAACTGTAAAAACAGCTTTTGCGGGGGAAGGTCATCTTTACTGGCTCTCTTGGTAGTCTGCAGATTGCATACACTCAGTGTGCCAGCAGGTACTGCACCAGAAGAATACACCCCATGGAAAGGAGGTTGTCCCTGAATTCTAATTCTGCCTCTTCCTTTAACCCAGGCAAGCTACTCTTTTCTGCAAAATACAATGACAGTATTACTCAGTCAAGCTTTCAGTGTTCGTTTGTGTTGTTTAGTGCTTTGAACTCTACACAAAAGCTAAGCAAAAGATAATGCATGCTCCCCATCCTCACTCCTCTGTTTGGCAACATAAAAAGCTCAGCTTAGCATCTGCAACTCATGAAAAATTCTAGTTCTTTTTGCCAGTAACTTTTCTTTTTCATCTATTTACAGGCTTTCCCAGAGGTACATGCACTCTTTTAATGTTTCAAATTTGTCCCTGAGATCTACATAATAACCCGAGTCAGGTTATTACTGACTCATATGGTGTGACTGCAGAAAAGCAGGACAATGTCTTGCCTGAAAATCATTACAAAGATGCCTGGGGTTTAACAACTATCCCTAAATAGCTTTTTTCTCATCTTGCATACTTACTCTCCTAGCTAGGCACATTCTAGCTGAGATAAGTGGGGTCATGAACTGCACAATAACTAATATCTGGACAACCATATAGTAGAAGCAGAAATCAGAGGAATCCAACTCTCCCCCCACCCCCTCATGATCCAAGCACTTTATTCTTACCTCATTCTTCAGTATTTTATCAAGAACAGCCAACATACTGCCAAGAGAGAGCAACATTTTATCCTCTTTCACAAGGTCTGCATAAAAGCCACTGTAAAATAAATTATATAATGAAAAACTAGGTTAGAGGCAATAATGCATTCAAAGAGGACACTGACAGGATACTACACATTCATTCTCAAAACCCCAGCTTTAACAGGAAGATGACAACACTGTTGACTGACAATCTTGAGCTCTCTAAACCTCTCTGTTCTGCACTACAAAAAAAAAAAAAAGTCTGACAATATTCAGGAAATAAGAGTCCTACCAAAATTAGACTAAGACAAAAAGTTGAGCTTCCCTAATCAAATCAGTTTGGGTTTTTTTCAACTAAAAGTGCACACAGTTTTAAGGCACCTTCCTAGCAAAATCTCTTTCTAAATGAATACATTTGCACTAACTGTTCTATCTCCACTAAAATAGTTTTCTCTAGAAGTATTCTGATTAGTTCTTTAAAGAACTTCAAGGCTGCAAGTGATAACCAACAGCAATGTCTTCATTTTTCAAAGAAGAAACTCTGACTACGACTGAGTAGACTAAAAAGATGACCGTGGCAGAGCCAGAGGAAGATGACAGTCTGTACAGAGACCTCTCATCCTTATAATAAAAATTCTATTAATAGGACCAACCTGACAAGAGCTTTTGTTTCAGTTTTGTCTATTTCCCTCACCAAATGAAGTGGTACAGGGAGTAAGTGTGCTGACACTTTAGCATCGGTTGTTGTTGCAGTTCTGATGGGAGGCACTGGAAATAGAATATTTTTCATGTGCTGTTCCAAAAACCTTTCTACTCTGACTGTTTCATCATTGTTAGATTCATGTTCTGTGGAGGGACTTGGATTAGCTTCTTTTAGTAGGTGTGACTTGGTGCTCAAATTCTGTAAAAATGATGTGTCTAGAGGAAAAAACAAAACAGAGGGATTTCATATGTATTAGTTTCTCACCAGTTAATATTTGTGTTAATATTTGGTTTCATTTAATTACAAAACAGAGTACATCTTAGTCATAGTATGTATATTTATTCCCATGCACTAGCTAAAATGTTTCCTGCCACAGATGTTACTTTTCAGTGCTGCTACATTTGCTTCAATCTAGCAATTAAATCCGTATTTTTGACAAAAGCATCCTCAGACAAAGATATCAAAGCGCTTTTTGGTGTGCTATTTGCCAGCTTCAGAGGTTCTTTTCAGACCAGCCAAGGATGTGGCCCTGAACGAAGCCTCACACTGACTGCTCCATCAGTCACTTCATGAATAGCTGGTAGTTCAATTATTTTAATCCGCCAGTATTAATCATTTTGAATCTCTGTATAAATCCGCTTACTAATCACATTTGCTTGAAGAAAGAGAAGAATAATTACCTTCATACATCAACCATTTCCAGTAGGGTTTATGTGCTGCTCTCACATTTTGAATAGATTCAACTGCACTACAAAAGAAACAGGATTAACAGTATTAGCACTAATGAAAATACAGGAAACACAATTTACCTCAATGGAAAAACAAAACCAAAAAACCCCACCTGAAAATGAACTCTGATCTACTACAAGAATGGAGAACAGAAAAATAAAGAGAATGAGAGTCAACGGGCAGGTGTTTGGACAGATTAGGTGCAAAAGTCAAAACAGGAAAGTGCCTTTTAAGTACATATTTACACACACGGAATAAATCCTGACTCTGCTGTGGGAAGAAACATACCTTTCCATGACTTCAGGAAAGGCAGGATTTCACCTATATGTCTTTGCTCTTTGCTTGTAAAGTGGAGATTTTATCTACAGAATGTAAAAATGTAGATTCATTCAAGAGCAAGACTGTCTGTTCAGGAAGATTCAGAGCAGGACAAAGACCAAGTAAATCACATTCTCTGCTGTTCTTTGTGTTGAAATCTCTCTTTTATTATCACCACTATTTGTAGCACTGTAGGCAAATGGTCCTATTATGCTAGCTATCATTTTAACATAAGCCAGGTCATGTTAAATCCAGGACACATTCTGTGTTCATGGACACTATTTGCAAGTTGCTCAGGAGCCAGACTGGTATAATGGATGAATAGGTAAATAGAGAGTTGATTACATAAGATGATAGCAACCTGAGATACTATGGTTACTTAAGAAGAAAAAGAGGTGATACGGGTACTATGGGAGGTACTAGCAGCAAAATCATCAGCTTTGCTCCAACAGTTTACCAAACCCAACTCTGCCCACAGCCTGAGTATACCTACACTGCTTCCCTGACTGACCTGAGCTTTAGGTTTTAACCAGCAGAGCCAACCAGTAGGTGCTGCCATGAAAATGCATGAGGAGCATTACCACTGAAAAAAGGCATGGAACAACTATTTAGGTGGGAAAGAGATGGAAGATGGAACACAGAGATGTGGAGATGGTACATACAGGCAGAAAGACACTGTTTAGACATGGGACTGATTCAGGCCCAAGATTCAGACTGCTCTACTGGGTCAGATTCACTACCGTGCAAACACAATCTTACTGTCTCCAAAATGAAGTTAGTTTAGTTATCTTGGTACAGCTCTACGCAGCCCAGTGCTTTCACACTCCAGGCCTCAATACTCCTAATTCCAGAAACACAAGGATTTATCAAGACTGGCTCTGCACAGCATGAGCTCTCACTGGTGAGGGAGAGGTTAGCTCCAGCTATTGCTGTACCACAGTAACTGTGGTGGCTCCAGAGTCTGAAGAACTAATCCTTACAACTGCCTATTTTCACAAATACTGGCTGTTACTAATTGGTGTTGCCCTGATTATAGCAGGACCATCTCAGCTTTGAGCAAGATGGATCTCCACAGGATAACAAGGCTCAAGGATAAACAGCATAAAATTATAAGCCATTAAGAAGTTTTCACAACTTGAAATTACTTCAGAAACAAAAGTATATAAAACCATACCTTGGATGACTATTTTGGAAAGCAAGTTATCCAAAGCAGAAAATAATATACTAAAAAGCATCATATTAAAACCTTGCTTCAGCAAAATGTTCAAAGCACGTTAGTCTCTTTGATAAATATGTGGGTTGTTCCAAAATTCTTCATATGCTTACCTTAGGCAAGGTGCCATTTCTCCAGTTACTTGAGGTACAGGATCTCCAAGCAAAGTCTTTACAGTCATACAGACTGATTCTGACAATGACTTCAAATGGTACCCACCCTAGAAAAACATATTTTTTGTCACCTAAGGAACAAGTATTTGTAACACCTATCATCACAGAATATAAATAACTTTTGAAATATATCTGAATTTACAGAAACAGAAGATGATATGCAAGTACATCTAAGTCAAAGATTTTCAATTTGAAAAGAGTAAGGTAGAGGCTACTTGCTGAACTTCACTGGCATCCCATGATTCAACTCACTTTATTATGGTTCAAATCATTTTAGAAATCAATCATGACTTTGCCATGAAACCTTGGAAACATATGCCTTCTCCATTCTTATCCAAGAGGAATGGAGAAGAATGTGGAAGGTTTGTCTAAAATGTCTGCACAAGGGAAATGTACAGTCTCCCACAGCCTGACACTTTTAAGATACGGTTGTCCTAATGGCTTGGCAGAATTTGGAGAACAACTGAAGACAGACTGCAGAAAGCAGGCTGCTCCCTAAAACCCCACCTGTGGAGCAGTCACATCATCTGCATTAGGAGGGGATGCTTATTTGCACTTGAGATAGTAGACAAAAATATTTGTAACACCTGTGGGAAACAGTGATAATGGAAGAAAGGTCACGCAAAACAGAGGATAAGTGAATAAACAGTTCACTCTTGGAGACCTAGTTGGCAGTAGTATTTCCACATAGTTATCCACCTGAAAAGCTATGATCTTTCTAACATGCAGCAGAAATAGGGACTAGAAATCCACATTTCAAAAGGAGAAAATATTTTTAATTGTTTAAAAAATAATAATAAAAAAGAGCTCTTAAAAAAAGAGAGTTAACATAGAGGATTTTAAGCAAAAACCAGGGAATTTAGTAAGGGCTCCATTACTAAGTAAGAGTATATTTAGGGTAACAGATTTTTAAACTCTCCAAGAATAAGACATACTTCTGAAAACATTGGTAACACAGCTTATTCACTAAATACATTTTAATGGACTTGGGACTGTCCAGAGCAGCAGATTAGTCACTATTCACAAGAATTGAACATATCTGCAGAGGTTTTTTGAACAACCAGCATACGCTTTTCTGCTTCAAAAATGTAAGTTAAAAATACCAGGTTTTAAAACATTCATCTCTATTAATTTACAAGAGCATTGTCAAATCTTAGCCATTTTTTCGTTCCTGATTTTCAAAAGAAAGACAAAATGAATAAATGATTTTGTTAAGAATTCTGGCTTCCTAGCTTCCACCTTGCCCCATATGATTCTAATACAAAGACCCTTCCCCTGGGGTTATGTTTCCAGTCTTTACCTCCAGAATGACACACAGCTTTCCATTAGCCAACTGCATCAGGAAATGGGTAAGGTGGGCAAAAACCTCAGGAGTGGCATTCATCTGACCCTAAATAAAAGAAAAAAAATTAAGAGAAAATCCTGAATAAAATAAACTGGTTACCCCACACACCCCAATCTGAAATACACAAATCTGCGTTGTAACACTGGAACATTTGCCCCTCACTGTATCTAACAAAATGCCGCCGAACCAAGTGCTTTAAAGGAAGGTGCAAAAACCACCACAGTAATTACGCCTATAGGATAATTTGTCTTTACACATCTTGTAGTATTTAATGAGCTGGGATCAGCGTAAGGACTCAAACATGTATTTTTAGTTTGGTCAAAGTATCACCTAGCAATCACAGGACATTTAAGAGACAGGAATATTTTGCAAACAGATTCATGACTGACAGCACTAAGGCCACAACAAGTTACTTACTTCAGGGTCTCCAATTCCAGAATCATATCCAGAGGAGACAAGAACCAGTTCAGGATCAAACTGTTATAAAACAGAGAGAGTTGTACCACATTTTTACGTCCTATTTTCATTTTTGTACTGAGTTTCAACTGTACCATGTTCAGCTGTTTTTTCAGCTAGAATATGAACACAAATAAAGACTCTCCTTGAATGAAAAATAAGATTATCCTTTTATTGCTATTTTCATTCTTGCTAGAGAAGTTGCAGACTGATATTGATTACTTTAACATTAACATACCATAAATACTATTCAGTTGATCAGGACACTATTCATACCAGCAGAAATAATGCGTTAACTGTGCTACTGGCAATTACTGCATTTCTACAAAATATTAAATGGTACCTACTTAAAGAAGTACTTGGGAAGTAGTCTTTGTTTTGCTACTCAAATAGCAGAGTAGTAAAAAATTACCTCAAAAGCCATTGGAAGCAACACATGGAAAAATGCAGCAAGATAATCTGAATTTCCCATCCCAACCTGCAAAATGTCAGAAATATAGGTCATATTTTCCCATTGGAATAATAAATTTCCTAAGGTTCTTCAAGACTTTAGGGAAAGATAGCATCAAAAGTAAACAATAAGGGGATTTTATGAGGTCAAGTAAGAGAAACTCCATTTAAGTAAAGTACATGAATACCCACTATATCTCTCATCTCCTGAAACACTTTCTGATTTGATACCTAGACAAGATATTAAAGGAAAAAAGAATATGTGCATGTTTTTCTCTCGCCTTTTTTTTTTTTAATACCAACAAAAAAACCCTTGACATTATAATATTTCCTATCAGACATTCCACTGACAGGAAGGAGGTACACTGCACTAAGGTATCTGTCTAGCAAGCAAAGCAGTGCACTCTTCAGAAAGTGAGCTAGAAAGCATTTGCTTTGTTGTGCTGTAAACATTTACCTTATTCCAAGGCAAATTTATATTAAAGCCTTTTCCTTTTCCCAGACCCACAGCATCATAATCTGATTCTTTGAGTGATGGCCAGAATTCCTGATGTTCATAGCGATGCCAAGAAAAATACAAAACACTGAAAGATACAAGAAACAAATGCAACTTGACAAAAAGGTTCTGAAACTGACTTTATGTCCAGAACCTGGTGGCTGTATTGATTTAAAGCATGAAAATAGAATCATCCTTTCCACTTACTTCTCTTAACAGATGTGAGCTGCAAAACTTGGTACAGTAGGTCCTATACCAAAATTAACTTAGAAAAACTGCTAAAAATGTATTGTATGCATGCAATGCCTTCATATCAAAGACAAGACATGTTCAGCAGAGCAGATGTTTCTAGAACGTAATTCTGGGGCTTTTCAGAAAACAATATAAAGCTCACATGGTTTATCCAACTACTACCTGAATACTTGAACTGAGAGATTCCCCAACAGAGAGAACAGAGATATTACCTGAACACTGTCATGGAGGGATCTTACTACTGGCAAACCAAGGTAGTTATATTGCTTATCTGGACTTTTATTCTTTACAGTAGAATACATTTATATACTTCTATTATAATTCTCCGTCTATTTGATGCCAAGAGAAAACAACAGAGTGACTAAAGTAGCAAGGAGAATGTTCTGTGTTTTGTAAAATTCTAGTTTTAGAAAGTTAAGAAAACTTGTTTGTTACAGAGGAAAGAAATATTTGACCAGCTAACACAAAAAATAAATAAAATATCCTTCAAACCTTGGATCCTCTTCAAATAGATATTGAATTCCTTGCCCATGGTGCACATCCCAGTCAACAATTAGGATTCTGCATAGATCAGTAAAAGAAAACATTCAGTGGAAGAACCACATCATCTTGATCTAAAGGATGTACAGATGAATACTGTTTGCTACCCCAAAACTTACACAACACCCGGAATTCTCAGTCATCTAAAACAGTACAAAGTCAAACAGTTATCCAAGTGCCATACTTGCATATGATAAGCTTTGCTAGGGTCAACCATGCACTTACCTCTGCAGACGGTACTTCAGCTTTGCGTATTCTGCTGCAATAGCGACGTTGTTAAACAAACAGAACCCGTTAGCTGCATTTCTCTGGCTGTGGTGACCTGGAGGTCTAAACCAAAGTTTTGTATGGTTATTCACAACCAAGCCTTCACTTCTCCCCAAAATTTCCTCTCTCACATATTTTCTCACCTTACTAATGCCATTCCATTGCACACTTTTCCTGACATCACAGCATCCACCAGCTGCAAAGTTGCTCCCACGGCTAGTCTGGCACAGCGGTAAGTGTTCTGAAAAAGAGAATCTCTTAGTTGTCACCTATCACTCCTCAGCTTGTTTCAAACTGATCACAGATGACGTGTTTTGCACCCCAATAGCAAATTGTCTTGACATAAGCCTACTCTACTGAGGTTGCATGCAGAGAGTTGAAAGCTGAATTTTACAACAAATTCAAATGTTTTTTTCTACTAGGTTTACCTGTGATTGTCATATCCTTTATAACGATGTTCTCTCTGGAGCAGTTAAGAAACATGAGATAGACACAGTGAACTGACTAGTGGGATAACATGGCATTTTGAAAAAAAAAAAGAATGAAATCTTATAGAAACAAATCACAAAAGACTACGGGTCCATGACCTGGCACAACGTTTAAAAGCAACTGTTACCAAAATGTGGTCACTAATGGTCTACAGTGAAATCAAGTGACAAAAATACAGTTAAAATTCGACTAGTGTTCTATAATGGCATGATGCGGTTACAGAATAGATGGCAGGATGTGTAACCAATTTAAATTACAATATTATACTAAACTCAAAACCAGTAACAATAATGTCAAATATATGCAAGTCTACTTAACTAGCAAAAAAAACGTTATTGCTGATTTTCTCCTACTACG
Organism: Pedionomus torquatus; assembly: GCA_013398155.1. Lineage (NCBI taxonomy): Eukaryota > Metazoa > Chordata > Aves > Charadriiformes > Pedionomidae > Pedionomus > Pedionomus torquatus. Next base: position 416,371 of record VZRU01019404.1, on the reverse strand, counting down.
AAAAGTTTCACTAAGATGTAAAACCACAAATACTTGTAACTCATAGTAGAAGAAGCAGTTTAATTCACACACCGGATGAAAGAAAAAAGCATCATAATGTCCAGAGACTCTTTTCAGTTCCTCTTCGTTCATTGTCTGTGTGCTTTTCGCCACTTCCAAGTGTTCCAAACTGAAGAGGACAGACACAGATTAACAAAACACTTCACTAAACAAACCTATAACTTTTTTTGTTTTAATGCAAAATATAAATAAAGTAACAGCTTACACATTAAAAGGGGCTTTCTGTGAGACTTCAAAAATCCAGTAGATGCTCTGGAACACTAGTTGCAACACATTGTGAAAAACAATTAGGAGCACTATGAAAGCAAAGGGTTCTTGGATGCCTTACGAGTATGATATTCTTCTCCATTTTCCAGTGGCAAGAGTAATTGCTTTCAAAAAAGGCTCTTTGTTCACCATTTGCAATCTATTCTGCAATGCACACTACATAGAGATACCATCCCACAAAAAAACTAAATTAGGATTCCAAAAGTCACCAGAATGTGAATTATAATTCTGAGAACACATGTCTAGTGCTCCCTTGCTCTAAGGAAAACAAGTATCTGAACTAATCCCTTATCAGGTGTGCACTAGCTCCCCCTTTACACAGGTTCAAGAGTGCAGTAACTACTAAGGCACAAGAATCAATGCTCCCCCAGTTCTCTGTCAGTTCTCTCTTGCCCTTGTGTAGTGAGCTGATGAGATCTACTCTCCCATCTGCGCCCTAATCCAGGACACAAACAATGCCAAAGCAATCAGAGTTTAACAACAAAATGAGACACACTAGTGCTGCTTAAAGGAAATAAACAGTGACTTCAAAATAAAGGCATCAACAGGAATAAAACCACATGAACCTGAATGACTACAGAATTACTAGTTCAACTTCACCAGCAGCCTCATAACTAACTGTGAACATAAACAAAACATTTTTTTAGATTGAAAGAAATTTTAAATTCCCATAGTGTTTTAGAAAGGAAAGAGCTCTATTATCTCTAGCTTACATATGAAATCCAAGACAAGACTTAGTGAATTCATCTGTCCCCAGTGATCTGGCAGGAACAACTCAACTAGAAACAGTGATCAGGCCTCTCCTGTGCTCAACCAGCAATCTATCTACTATGAAAATAAACTATATTGGTATACAGCACTAATTGCATTCTTACAAATAAGTATGTTTTTAGGAAAAATCCTGTTCTGGAATCTGAAAATTTAGCATGACTTGGGATCAAGCTACGATCCTTGTCACAAATGTCAGGGCCTCCAGTGCATCCCTTCCCTCCTGGGGTCTGGCTGTTGGATCCATATCCAGCAGAAGTAGTAAAGCTGGTCACCTTGAAAGACAGTAATAGAAGAAGCCTCAGCAGAAGCTTCCTCCAGCTCAGCAGAGGGTCCTCCTCCTTCCCTTGGCACTTGCTTTTAAGATAAGGCTCTCACCCTTGACTACACTGCAGTTGTGTTGTTGCCATGTCTGGCCCTGTGGAGTGACTCTCCAGCTTGACCTCAGACCTGCCATGTCACTACAGCGTTGTCATGCAATCTAAACTCATGTCTCAGTCTGGTTACCATCACTGGTCCTGTGCTTCTTGTCTCACTTAGGTATTGTGGGATTCTACCCTTGCCCATGAAGCTACTGCCTCTGACTTTTCTGTCATCATGCTCTACTTCCCTTTCAGAGATGGCTTGCCCTGGTAAGGGCAGATGAGCACACAAGCAACTTGCAGAATCATCTGCAGCTGGATGCAGAATCATCACACAGAGGTGACAAATTCCAGAGCAGATTTCATTGCCACAACTTCAGAATGGACAGGCTGCTGTTCCTCTTAATTTCCCCAACCCTTGAATTAGCTGCTAAGTTTTTCTGTTTGATTTATTTTGTCTCAAAGACACTTGAGAGAAGGAGGAGAGTAATTATCTCTCTAAAGAAATAGTCATTCTTCTATATTTTTGGAAGTCTCAACCTGTGTATAAATCAGCCTTCATTGCATAAGAAGCCAAAGACTGAGAACAATGATTTAGTGGAACAGCAGATTCGTACTTCAACACCCGCTCCATACTCAACATATTTGCCTAAGTGTGACACCTTTTCCATTGAAATTACTGGAAGCCATTACATTTTGGGGCAGACCTTTTCAAATGGAGCAAAACATGACCTGGAGGTATGAGATCTGTTCTTTCATTTAATTAATCTGAATGGTGATGAAAGTAAGTTTCAGACCTGTGAACCAACAGGATCTCCTCCTCGGTGCCTTCTCTGACAGGTACATGGACACACCTTTCCACAAGATGGTAACGTTTAAGCTGCTCATAAGAGGATGACAGTCTTTCCGGCACTTCAATATCACAAACAGGACTAAAATAAGCAATAATCGTATTAGCATGATACCATACCAGTACAGCAAACAAATACATTTCATCACTTCATAATGTCTAGCTTTTAACTTCCCATTGTCAGAAGATTCATTACCCTCACAGATGGATATGTGAGAGTAAAAGAAAATTAAAATCTTTAAATACTTTGTGTTTTGGAATTGAAACAAGAATTGATTCTAAAATACGTAAGCAGAAAATTATATATGGTTCTTAAACAAAAAAAACCCACAGCATTTTTGTTTCCTCTCTCATCACAGAAAGTAGTAATGCTTAACTAAAGGCACAAGAATGAGAAGCTCTAGATTACATTATAGGTGAATAGAAATGGGTCTGGGAGAGAAAATACTCAACTGTTACTCTGAGCATTGCAAAGGTATTAATCTAATTTATATGCATTTAAAGAAGGGACATATACCATTTTCTGATTGAATTTAATTGATAGGTTCCAGCTGAGTGAGTGTATCTACACGTTTTCTAAGATCTTGATAAACAATTTATTTAGCTTAAAATACTTAATTTAGGGGGCTACTTAGGCGCTTAAAGCCAACACTTCTTATTAAAGCCTACAGCTTCTCAAATCTATCTCCAGATTACCAATATGGCATCTGGATACAAATTGAGAATAAAGCAAACATTTTTTCCCCAAAAGAAGATTTTCTGTTTACTAGAAAAATGACAGAATATCTGTAACTTGGTATTTCCTATTGCATTTACAACAAATGCATTTGCTTGGTACTTCTCTCAGAAGTCCTAGTAAGAACCTATGTGTAAGAATGGCAGTGACTTACTCATTCCAAAGCAGTTTATGAGTGGTCATCTCCTCATCATAGATCAGCGCTGTTCCTGAAGCCATTGCTACAGACAGAATGAGACAAAAATCCCAAGACACGTATTTCAGGCAAGAAATAAAGAAGCTTAATATTGTGTTAGCTGGTGAGAACATACACATGCAGCTTAACTGCTTGCATGGCAGTTTTGCACTTTAGACTTTGTACTTATGGAATGGAATCAAAGAAAACCATTTAGGAGGAGCCCTGGTAAGGCCGAGGGGCGAGGCAGTGGGGCCGAGCTAATGGCACAGACCCTGTCCGGGGGGCGGGCAGGCAGGATTCACCACCATGTGGATGCTCAGAACCTGGGTGCAGGTATTTCGGGTGCAGGCGAAGGGACAGCGCCATCTCCCCAGGCCCCCCCAAGGGCAGGCTGCGGAGGAGCTGCGCACAGGCCTCCCCGTCCGCCGTGGCACAGGGACACCCACTGCCACCGCCGTGGCACAGGGACACCCACCGCCACCGCCGTGGCACAGGGACACCCATCGCCACGGCACAGGGACACCCACCGCCACCGCCGTGGCACAGGGACACCCACCTGGCACAGGGACACCCATCGCCACCGCCGTGGCACAGGGACACCCACTGCCACCGCCGTGGCACAGGGACACCCACCGCCACCGCCGTGGCACAGGGACACCCATCGCCACGGCACAGGGACACCCACCGCCACCGCCGTGGCACAGGGACACCCACCTGGCACAGGGACACCCATCGCCACCGCCGTGGCACAGGGACACCCACTGCCACCGCCGTGGCACAGGGACACCCACCGCCACCGCCGTGGCACAGGGACACCCATCGCCACGGCACAGGGACACCCACCGCCACCGCCGTGGCACAGGGACACCCACCTGGCACAGGGACACCCATCGCCACCGCCGTGGCACAGGGACACCCACTGCCACCGCCGTGGCACAGGGACACCCACCGCCACCGCCGTGGCACAGGGACACCCATCGCCACGGCACAGGGACACCCACCGCCACCGCCGTGGCACAGGGACACCCACCTGGCACAGGGACACCCATCGCCACCGCCGTGGCACAGGGACACCCACTGCCACCGCCGTGGCACAGGGACACCCACCGCCACCGCCGTGGCACNCCCGCTCCTCCCGCCGCGGCCGCGGGTCTGGGCGGGCCCAGGCGAGTCCCCGCCCGGCGGGCGGCCCCGGGGGCAGAGCGGGGTTAAATGTCATGAAATGGCGGTGCTGTGGGTGCCGCTGGTGTGCAACGGAGGCCTGAAAGTGCACACGAAGGAAAACTTTATACTTTGCCAGGGCACTATGGAGTAGGCCGGACAGTCTGAAGTCTGCTTTCAAGGATGGTTCAGCCACAGGTATTGTGAGGAATCCACAGCTGCTCTGGGCAACCTGTCCCAGTGTCTCACCACCCTCACGGGAAAGAATTTCTTCCTAATACCTTACCTATATGGGCAACAAAGACGATTAAGGGATTTGACCATCTCCCTTATGAGGAAAGTCCGAGAGAGCTGGGACTCTGTAGCCTGGAGAAGAGAAGGCTGAGGGGAGACCTTATTAATGTGTACAAGTATTTAAAGGGTGGGTTGAAGGAGGATGGAGCCAGGCTCTTCAGTGGTTCCCAGTGACAGGACAAGGAGCAATGGGCACAAGCTGGAACATAGGAAGTTCCATTCAAATATGAGAAAAAACTTTCTGGTGAGGGTGACAGAGCCCTGGAACAGGCTGCCCAGGGAGGGTGTGGAGGCCCCTTCTCTGGAGACCTTCAAGACCTGCCTGGCTGCAGCCCTGAGTAACGTGCTCTGGGCAATCCTGCTTTAGCAGGGAAGTTGGACTAGATGATCTCTAGAGGTCCCTCCAACTCTTGACAATTCCGTGATTCCATAAATCTCCCCTCTTTCAGTTTAAAACCATTACCTTTCATTGTGTCACTATAAGATACAGTCTCCAATAAGAGTATCTCCCCATTTCTCCTGTAGGCCCCATTCAGGTACTGGCAGGTGCTATAAGGTCTCCGTGCAGCCTTCTTTTCTCCAGGCTGTACTGGCTAACGTAAAGAGAAATGAAGTAAAAACTTGAACTAAAATTATTACTCCTTCATTTTTGCAGAGTAACGCAGGAACCAGCAGCCAGCGTGACCCTTCATGGGAAGCCTCAGGGCTGGTGCTTCTCCTGCAGGTCCTGAGTGAGTCAGTGGCACTGGGCTGCCTGTCACCCTGGGCAGCCCCCAACAGAGCCCTCCAGAAGCTGTAGGCGTGTGCAGAGCCATGACGAGCTTCTTTAAATATTTACCAGTTTTTCCTGCAGGGACCAGCGCAGACTCAGCAGGTTCAAATGAAATGAGGTTTTGAACAACCTACTTTTTTCTAAGCAATGACTTCATTATACAACATAAACTGAATATAGGTTGTTTCGGCTTTTTTTCCCTCAGTTCCTACTAGTTTTCCAGTTCATGGTAGAAAGTGATAGAGCAGGCATCATCAAGAGCATGCAAACAAACCTGCAATTATCAGGGATTTATCAGGAACCCAGATCATTATGGACAGGACTTTTAGAAACTACTGACCGTAAACTTTTCCCATATTTGTTTTAAGAAAATATGTCCATAATAGACACTCTATTACTGAAATACCTTGTATTATCAATTACCTGTTCTTGGGTCTATTATACATATTTATAAAACTAAAATTAAATCAAGTTCTGCCCCTCATCATGTGATCTTTAATGTTAGTGTATTGCGTTGACAAATTGCTAATCGTGGCTGCTGTAATATTTTGCATTTCTTCAATGTTATCTCTGTTAGTTCCCTGCAGTCCACTTAGACAACTGGTAAAGGTTCTGCCTTGGCTTTTTTAATGTGTCTGAAAATGAAAGGGGATCTTTCGCTAGGGGGAGCTCAATTTAGATTCCAGTTGAACTGTGTTGAAGATGGTCACGCAAGAATAAACGGTTTCAAAAACTTCATTTAGCCTATGCTCTCAGGTGGTAACGCTGGGACACCGCCAGCTCTGTCATTGTAAAGGGATGTCCCAGTAACTAAATCTTGTAGCTGGGACCAACCATATCATGCTTGCTTACAGTTTACTTTTTCTCATGTGTTAAGCTTTCATTCCAGCAAAAGCAACCAGCAGAGGGCTGCCTTCTTTTAAAATACTCTAATGTATTTAGAAAAATGAGGTGGATTAATCAAACATTAAGCAGGGGAAATTTTAGGTAACTGGAGAAAATGTCAGAGTGGGCAGCGTAGAAAAAGACATTAAAGATAGTCAGCTGGATTAAAACTGCTTTATGCCAGTTTTTTAACATATTACAAAATATTTCTGCAAAAATGCAAAGCAACATTTATATGTGCTCAGCCAAGTTCAAACTTGATATGAATAGCTGGAACGCCACAGAAAGCAGGCCTGGTAACACTGGGGTTTAAGTTCAATTTATAATACAACTTAAAAGGAAATTAAGACTTTACATTCAACTTATAGTACATTTCTATTTACAAGATAGATTTGGCATGAGAAGTATAACAATCTTTTTTACAAATAATATGGTAACTATTTACAAGCATTTATGGTATCGCCACTTCTGTGTGGCCAAAGTCAGCTGCAAGTCCCTCCTCTGCCAACGATAAACCTGGTTTACTAAAATGACACCCTCTTCAATATTCCCTACAAGGAGATACACCACTGGACGATGAGCGGGGATCATCCTCTGTGTGCAGTTTTCATTGATAAGCAGCCACTGTTGTATCATACTCTGAGTTTCATAAGGCAAGAGTGAGCCCTGCGTAAGGAATTCCACTTGGCATTCAATGTTATACTCATGGTCACCAAATACTGTTCTCTTCTTGGACAGCTTTACTTTCACTGCTAAAGAAAAAAAAGGAAATATGCAAGTCACTCTGTTTACTCAAATGCAGAAACAAACACTAACAGTAAAAGCAGGACGATTCCTTAAAAATACTATCATAATTTATACTGATGGAGTACAGCAAGGCCTTCTCCAGCAGCAGTATGCATTCTGAAATATTTTTAAATAATAAAGATTATGTTGCAGAGAATTTTTTCATGGAATAGGAGAGAATTTTTTCACAAAGATGTGTAATGTATTTTTATTATCACCATGTGTTAGACTTTGTGGGTAATTAGGTATTGTAAGCTGGTGGCATTGTCCCTGCCCGTCCTGCCCAAGCAACGCTCCTGAAACTCACTTTGTCCATGTTATGAACCCTCAGCAAAAATAGCTAGTAACGGTTGCTGATACCACCCTTTTAGATACTCCCTTTTCATGATAGGCATCTACCTGCCCCACTTGACTCCACCAACAGTTTTTAGCATGAAATTTCTCTGAGTGAAAGCAAGCCTTTACTTGGGTTTAACCACAAATAAAAGGCAAACCTGCTTATTTGGCTGCTTTTGCCAGAAATATTTTCCATAAAGCATGTTGTACTACGATATAGCCAACTAGACAAGAATAGAAGGGTTATTTCATTGTAAAACAGACCATTAAAAATCTTTCATGCAAAATAAATCCTACTTGTATTTGGATTAGAAATAACATACTTTGCTAAACAACAAAAAGTTGTCAGCAGCCAAACTCTTAGGATTAAGACTTTGAAATCCCAGCAGAAACTGCCAGTTATTTTAATCCCAATTTTAAAGCATTTTTGAAGGAGAGCTGTTTTTCTCTTTAATAGCCGCCATATTAGCAAGGACTTACCAAAATCATTGTCACAGAAAACTTCAAGAACTCTTCTGTGTGTAAAGAATTCCTCCACTGCTGGGCAGGGCTGGCAGGCAGCCTTTGGTAGGACTGGTGAGAAATGACAAAGTTTCATCCTTATCTTTTAGAATCTTTTGTGTTAGTTTTCTGCTGTCAAAGCTGAGAGCCTGCAGTTTAACCACAGGGTTGACAGAAAAATACAAAATTTGTCAAGGATAATGTAAAAAACATGGCCAGGAATGAAAAGGAGTTTCATTTTCTGGGCCCATTCAGTCCTTGTTCAGCCTGAAAAGTTCAGTTATCAGCATCAAATACAGTATTGGTTTCACAGTGGCTAAGGCGGGTTGGGGTGGGTGGTTTGATTAGTGACCCTGTGTTCATCAGCACTAGAACTGTGAATATATGAATTTGGGAGCGCCTTGATAAGGGCCATTAATAAGCCTGTAAAGAGACCTCAAAATAAATCATTGTGGGTATGACACTGCCCATAGCTGTGTGCAGGGTGATGATCGCCTTCCTCCTCTATCTAAGTATAGACTATCTACGCTTTATTTTATTGAAGTGATGCTGATTTATACCATCTGAGGTCTGCTACAGCTTGCACTGCACATACTAGCACTTTCCCTGCCATTTGAACAGACAGGGTGAAGCACTACGGATAGGCAATCACAGACTGGCTGGGAACGGTGTCCCTTCTATCTCCTTGATACCCAAGGACACAGACTACCACCACCCTGCCCTCTGCCATCTTCCAGCTACCTTTGTGCGGGTTTTTGTACTCCTTGGTAAGAGACGCCAGGCACATGTCCTCATCCGCAGGGAATCGATCGCAGTCCAGACTGTCCGGCCAGGGGTGTCCGTGACAGGCCAGCATGGGGGCACAGCTGTCACGGACGGCAACGCACATGCTCCTACAAGGATGGATAAACCTGCCGCCGCAGGAAATACCAGGCTGAATGAGTTAAACTCACTTGGTGATAACAGAAACTATTGCAACAGTGATTTCTCTGCAAAAAGTCCATCGCCTCCACTGACGTTTAACATCCTTCAATACAATTCTAGAGGTGGCTGCCATGCAAACTGTGCGAGTGGTTTGTATAGGGACTGGACTGTGCTTACAAGGTTAAGTCACAGGTTGTAAAACACTTTTTATGACAACCTGAGAAAAGCTTCAGCATGAGCCTGATTCTGTTTGCAAGAGGCGCTTCGACCCTAAATTAACAAGAATAAAATGTCAACTGTAACAAAATAAAACATGATATCCTTTGACAACAGCATTCATTTTCCCCAGGCAAACGAAAGTTTAGGTGGAACATGTTTTCAGTATTTCTTTTCTTTCCAATGAGTACTGAAAAGTTAACAGAATTATTTCAGAAAAAGTGGAGATGGCCTTTAGATTACAATAAACATGCATTTCATTTGATCCCTGTTCTGGCCAATAAAGGCTGAATTTTGTACTGTGCTGCGGTACTTACGTATCTAAACAGATGGGCGCAAACAGAGAGCACAGGAATGTCCTCAAGTGGGGGTGACAGTCCATGTGTGTAAGGTGCTGCCAAGTGGTGGATTTTAGGATAACCTCTTCCATGCTTGTGTGTCCCATCAGGTTGGGCAGCCTCATTTCGGAGTACCCGATCTTGTGGCACATGTCCATCTCCTTGGGTATCACCACACATTTCGTGGATAATCCAATGTCAAAGCCTGTTGCCACTCTTAGGAAACCACTCAGAGCAAAACCAAGTATTTTTGCAGTTAAGAACATCTTCCAGTGACTCCTGAGCTGTTGAGCTCGGAGCTTTCACCTCCCCCAAGAGCAGGGGCAGGCTGAAAACCTTGTGGCTTATATACCCCAAGAGCTTAATAAACCATTGGCTATCAACTGCTTATCAAATCACTCGAGACAAGAACAGGTCTTATTGCCTATTTAAGGGATTGTTGTGATAACCAGGGAGGTGGAGGCGAAGTATAGAAGTATGTACCCTAAAGACACCAATTTGGTATAGCTTTTCACGTGTCCCGTGGTGTCAGTTACTGCAGCATGCTATGTGGCATATTAAATCTTGACACCTAAGATGGTTTGCTATGTACTTTCTAAAACAAATTAAGAGATCCCCCAGAAAAACGGTTGAGCAGACAAGCTGTCTCCTGGGGCTGCTGTGTCTCCTTTGTTTTCAGACACTGCTGACAGGGCAGAAAAAACAGCTCGGATAGATTGACTTATCAAGTGAAAATGTTTTGCTTGTGCTAATTGCTCGTGTCTCTTCCACTGTTTTACAATGTAGAAGAGGTACTTTCTGTATTTGGTCAAGTGCTATAAAAGAGACAGCCTCCCTCTATTAACCAAGTATTCTGTCTGGAAATTTGGATCCCTGTTCTGTGGGATGCCAAAGGGCTCAAGCTCTATTCATTTTAATAGACACCTGAAAGTACCTGAAAGAACTGTTTTACTGTCTGCCTATCAGATGGCTACAGAAATCACATGTTTAATTTATTCAAGTTCAGTGGTGGATTTAATATTGTAGGACTCTCGTGACTATCAGCACTTATTCAGATTAACAAGGCAGTTACACGTATAGAGAAAATTTCTATTAGTTCAAATGAACATGGGTACACTTAAAATTGCTCAAATGATGCAGCGGTTCACCTATTAATTAGTAAATAATAAATTACAATTACATGAAGCTTTACAAAAGGAAATGATGGCAGATGTGTGCTTCTGTTTGCAGCACAAAAAATAGTATTAAAATGCTTAAGTTAAAAGTTAACAGAATTACTGACTGAGTACTTCAATATTGTTCTTAGCGAAGTACTGATAAACAGGTCTTCACTATAGAGAAGTTGGGGACTTTGTTAAGGAGACAGAGGGTCTGAGTAATGTGTAGCTTACCCATTACGAATAGAAAAGTCAGATTTTTAGTTAAAAACATTGAAGATCAAAAAAACCCCACATTTTGTAGAAATTTTTAATTCCATTAAACCATTTTTCCAATTACTTACGGCTATTTATTTCTGTTTCTTATTACATGATATATTAGCAGAAATGTTTAGATATTAATAATACATAGTTGGATCTACTGTAAAATATCTGGCTTGATTACTAGGCTGAAATGAATGTTTGTAGCAGTGTATCAGCTAGTATTACTGATGATTGAAATACATTTTTCAGAAACAGCAGCTTTTTGTGCTTATACCTAGATGTAGCACATTCAGACAGTGTGCTATGTATCATTTACGTGTTTATACCTAAATGATAGATTATTAATCTTAGCATCTTTGAAATCAATGACAAACCACCACTGATTCCTCCTTTGCTGTCTTCTTTATTCTAAGCTACTGGGAAAATTACAGTATCTGTTTAAAGAAGTCAGAAAAAAATGACAGTGTGCAAGGCTCCAGGAACCAAAGACATATTTAAAAGAACTGTCGGATTTTCTTTTCTTGTTTTGTTGCCAGCTCTCTGTTTTTTCACTTCAAAGCAGAGGAACAGAATAAACTGGATACCTAACCAGGCTGATTTAGGCCTGATGGTACCATCCCTTTGCCAGGTGCTCTGTGTCTTCCATAAGAAGGTGAAGAGCCTCACCCAAACTCAGTAAAAGTCATATTCTTGCTACATCTCTGCAGGTATCTCTGGGGACCATGCTTTCCCATAGCTGCTCTTGCTCCCATTTTGACAGCAGGAAGCTGCTCAGCACAGGGAGAAGGCAGACCCACACATAAAGCCAACTGCACAAGCAGCTCCCTGGGATCTTCTGGCTCTCCGGTGGGCTCGGAGCAAAGCCCTGATCCTCACCTCCTGGCCACAACTGCCCAGAGCACAGAGCCTGGCTCAAACAGGCTCCAGAGATCTTGCAGACACCCTGATAGCTCCCACCTGAGTGTCACTTCAGCCCTCAGCCGATGGAGTCAAACTGGGCTCCATATATGTGTCCCCCTTAACCAGCAAGCATCTGCATCCATACATGGTGCTGGTGTATTTACAAAGTCACCTCATAATTTTATGAAATTAATCAAATTCCTCTCTGGCCCCAATATAATTTTTCCATAGTATTTTTCTCATCTGGTTGTTATCTGAAAGTAGGTGGCAAGATCTCTGGTGAAAGGAGCTCTTCTGTGAAGCATGATATTCCACGCACATTACTGAGTGATATAAAATATATATTAAGAAGGAGTATTTGGTCTCTCAATTATTTAGGTGTTTTTCTCTGTGACTGTCTCACAACCCACAAGAAAACTGGGTCGATCTTGACTCCTGAGCCAACTTTGTTACTCCAGATAATGATGGGTCACTGAGTCAGTAGCTGTGCCAGCACTGCTCTGCAAGAACAACTTCCCAGTGGTGCTGCTGAAGGGGCTCGCTCTGCCCCTTCCCACATTCAAGTGCCTGGCAAACCACCCCATGCTGGGCCAAGCTCCAGCTGTGCCCGAGGCCAGGTATGCTGGGTTTGGTACAGCAGGTCTGGTTTTGGGAGCTCCCTCTGGGCCACTGCTGATGGACACAACAGGGACAAGCATAATGGGAGCACATGAGACGAGAATGCTCTAATAAGAGCTAATACCTCCCCTGACAAACTTAGTCTCCATAGGAACTCTCTTGAAATAAATAATTGTGCATCTCTGAGTCACTGTTTCCTACTGGGGCTTCACAGAGTGTAGGTCATTTATGAGTGACCACAGAGCTGTGCCTTGAGGTTTCTTTTAGCCTCAGATACATTTCAAAGGAAGCCAGCTATCTTGTGATGTTTTGCTTTTGTCAGGCTTTCGGTGGGTCATCGTTTTGTAAAGCTGAAGAAAATGATTTTTCTCTATGTCAAGAGGGTCGCATCTTTGGAGGCTGAGGGCCCAAACATGCTGGAGTTGGGAAGGAGCTGTGTTCCACTGCTTGACCACACCTGGTCCTTCATCAGGAAGCTGGAGGGATTCAAGGGTGTGGGGAGCACACTACAGTTTTGCCACAAGAAAAATGGCAACCCATCTGCGTTGCTTCTGTTTCTTCTTGTTTTCTTGCTGTTTCGAGTGAATAGCAGAGCTTTATGTGTTTGTCAGGAATGAGGAAGGTCACTTGAGGGCTGAAGGACTGTCACCAGCTCCAAGAACAAATTGTGCCCAAATGCCCTTGCTTGTCACCTGTTACTGCATTGAGTTTAAGGCTGGATCTGAAGCAGAACATGATCTGAAATTCAGTCATTTCTGCTAGCTTCCTTCTGTCAGGAAAGAGCTTCCTTTATGGGAGCTTCTGATCCCTCTCCCTTCTGACAGTCACTGGGTTCCAGATGTTACCTGGGTCAAATTCCCTACCCTGTGCCAGTCTGACTTCTTTTTGCTACACTCACAAGCTGCTTTTAAGCAAGGGAATGACTTTGGCCGTGCTTCTGTTTAGGCTTAATTATCTTGATGTTCTTCATGAGCAGATGCTACCTTGAAACATGGTTTGACAGCAAGTCATTATAATTTATCATTTTTAGCAGGAGGCTCGCAGAACAGTTATTAAAAATGACCATGTGAGGTAGATTGCCATTGCTTGGAGAGTGCTTCAGGTCTGTCAGAGGTTGGCTCCTTGGCAAAAGCATGAGCTGCAGCACCCGTGTTGCTGCACCATAGATTCTTCTTTTTTTTTTTTTTTTTTGCAGATGCTCAGCTGCTTATTGACACGGCTTGGAAAAAAAAGGTCAGGTAAATTTACACACAGCTTGCGTGTAGGAGCACATTAAACTGCGATTTACTGTTGCCACACTAGCTAAACATTCAAATTACACAAAAGCTGACAGAGGCACAGTATTTATAATAACGTGTAGAGGTTGCTTGAATAAAGATTGTATAAAAAAAAATAATTATTGGTTTAGCAAGCTATCACGAGAATTGCAGTGTCTGTGTACATTTCAAACAGGCAGAGTAAAATAAAAGACCTGAGGCTTTAGAGAAACTTCCGTCTCAGAGTCTGGAGAGCAGATAATGCTCTTTGGGACTTCTGAAGAAAACTGCGTGGTTGTTCCCTTAGCCACGGGCTGCATTTATTGTTCCTGGATATGAGGAACAGTCACCTGCTGATGGACCCTGATAACAGGAACAGCGGCGGGAGGCTTGCTCCCTGCCCACCTCTGGGTCATCTCCTTTGACTGTTACCAGGGAGACAGACAGAGATTAACCGGGAGCCACCCGTCAGACCCCAGTAAGAAATGTGACTGAATTTTTTCTTCAGAGAAAGTAGGGGTTTGAGAGCAAACTAGCAGATGTAGGGATTTTTGGTTTTCATCTAAACATTTGTTGCAATATTCGGCTGGAGTCGTTTTTATCTGAAGCCTAATTGCAGAGATACACGGCTCTCAGACGAGGATCAAAGCTGTTACTGTGCATCCCGAGTTGCAAAAGGAGGCTGGAGAGAGGTGGTCATCACTCTGACAGCCTCTCCTCTGGACCAACATCCTTATTCTGAGAGGCAGGATTTATTTCATAACATTTCCTTTGCTTTATTAAAAAAACCCCACAATTATGCACAAAGGACATCTGCAAAACAGTAGAAGAAGAGTCATAGATGGTTTTGGAAAAGACATGTTTATTCATCACAATGGCTTTAGCCTTGCGTTAATTTTTAGAACAGAAAAATTTTTTAGAACAAAAAAACCAGAAAAGAACAGAAATACTGTATTTCCTTAGAAATCTGGAAGGCTCACTGCCCTGGCACGCTGAGCTCTGCCCTTGTTACTGTTAATTGATTAGCTGAGAGGAAAAGTTTGTTCTAATAGTGAAAGAGAAAGCTGATAATTTGGGTTACCCAAACTTAGTTTTTCACTCAGCCACAAGCTTCCTGTTGAAGTTTAACCCCGCCACATTGTTCCCCTCCACACACAGACTGCCCCACGTCCCACAGCAGGGGTGGATGCTGGCAGTGAAATGCATTCCAATATGAAGCCTTCAGATGCTACAAGAGGCATGTAGACACCCGCACAGACCCAAACAGCATCACCCAAAGGCACAAGGGTGCTGAATACTATACAAAACCAGGGTAAGTAGCATTTCCTAAGTAGACCAAGTAAGTCAGGGATGAAAAAAAGGCCACAGGAAGATGAATCGCTGATCTGCAAGCAGCTAACGCAGGCATACAACCCTGAGCTTTGCCATCACAATACGCATTGACTCACTGAGCTTCAGGTCTCCAGCCCAGCAATATTTTGGTCACCGCAAAGAAGGACAAGTCGCATAAAATGATTTTAGGGGAAGAACTGAATTCCTGTGCTGACTCACTGGTGTCATGCTCTGAAACCACATTCAGGCCACATCCCGTGTGCTGACCTTATGGTGAACATTGTGTTGGTTAAATGCTGTGTAAAACAGTTTGCTCTCAAGGCAGCTGAAAGGAGGAGAGAAGTGCTGGCACGATTATCATTATGAAAGTGGGATATTGCTCCTCAATCTTAAGCAGTGTGGCAGGCTCAATAGTTTTGTTTTGCTGCAGGGGTAAGCAAATTCCAAATAATGGGTTTCAGGTGGGAGAAAAATACAGTCTGTCTGAATTTAGGGGTTTACACAATTGATCACATACCAGATGAGCACCTTCTACAGAGAACCAGTGGTAATAGCCACTCTTCTCTGTTTCCCTCCAGGTGAAAAATAAAACTTCTTAGGTTTTTTTTTTTTTCCTTTGGTTAGTATTGGTTTGCTTGTTTGGCTAATACTGCCTATTTTTCTTTTTAGTTTGTAGTCACTTTTACTGGGTTTCAATTTAGTTTTGCTCTGATTTAATTTTGTGGAAGAAGGACCGTTTGACAAATGGAGTCTAACGTGTTTCAGGCACAATTCTTGCTCTGCAGAAAAGCTCCTGTTTCTTTTAGACTTAAGCAGGTTTTGCAGTCTTTTGGCCACTGGGTTGATGCTAGTTTTCCCTCAATCAAATTTCGATGACAGCTGAATCCCCTCTCATGCATCCTTCGTCCACCACAAGCAGCTCCAAATGCAATGAAAAGCGAGGTTAAATGGATTGTGCACCCAATTGTTTCCAAACCTCTGCGAACAAAAGGGAGTACAAGTAGACTCAAGACTGTTTCATAAGGAGACAGGGGAACCGCCGTTCGGGCTACAAGTAAACAACAAGTACATGCCAACTATTTGTAGTCCATTGAGAAAGTAAACAGGGTCATCTTGTCTATTCCCCACCGATTCTTTGTCTGTGGCCTGTAGCCAGCTACTGATCACCAAGATAAGAAGGAAACACATTAAGTCTTGAAAATTATGTCTGGCTTCTGGCTGTCACTGGAGATAGCTCTATCAGTTAAGCAAGTGAAACTGGGGGTGAGTGCTGCACTGACTCCAGCACACCTGGAGCCTGTCCCTTTTAAGTTGCTTGATGGCATTTTGTATCTAACTTCTCCGTATCCTGGCTGCCCCAAGAAAGGCTCTCAGCATCTGATGTTTTAACAGTGCATGGCAGACTAAGCTCCCCTCGCTTCAACACCCTGGGAATCAGCAGACCTGAAGCATCTGTCTAAAAGTCAAACTTCAGCCTGAATGGTCTGCTAAATAAGCAAAATTAAATAGCATCTGTAAGGTTCCACAAATAAATGTGCTTCAGATATCTGAATCAGACATTAAGGCCAAATCTCCTCTACGCAAAATTCCCCCAGGCATTAGCATGATTTCTTTTTTGAACAATGATGGTAAAATCACTTCCCAGGCATTGAAAATGTATTTAAATCTAAAAAATCAAAACAGATGTTCCTGTTGTAAATGTTTTTGGTGAACTGAGATTAAAACAAAGATTTGTCGAGAAATAGTGAGTTATACCATGGATGTGAATTTCAGATTCTGGTCTTTGGAATCCTTGCAGCTGCTTTTTTTCGTTACATATTTATCTTCAAGTTATGACTCAGGTTGTTTTTAAGGGTGTAGATTTACATTTTAAAATTTCAAAAAGATAAAAAAAAATTCTGGATAAAACCTAACCTTTATTTTTAAGTTTCTATGTCAGAGTATTTTTTGAAAGAGATTTTTTTTTTTTCTAACAGTGTTTGCAAACTTTTTCATTCGAGTACGTATGTGCATAGTAAACTTTGGGTGGCCAAGGTGAAACAGATAGCCATGTCCTGAACTCAGGTGAGTGTATAGATGTTCAAAAACCTTTCTGGGACTCACAGAAGCAAAAATGTGGTTTTAATTGTGGCAAATCCAAATTACTCAAGAGAGTGCCTCCTTCACTATGCAAATAGTTATTGTCTCTTCCATTACTTGCGCTCTGTGGCTGAAGGAGAAGGGATACTTGCTGAAGGTCTGAATATTCTCTACCTCTTTTCACTCTCCCCATTTTAGATATTGCCTTACACACACCTTCTAGCAAAGGATGACCACAAAAGGCAGCCTCTTGGAGCCCTCACTGCACCATCTTACTGCACCAAAAGGCACATTTGCTATTACAGCTGTTACTTATCTACTTTTCTTCCATTTCTCATGTAACTCTCAAGGAATTCAAAACATCTTCCAGGTTTCAGTGAACCAAACCACTGGCCTTTTGCGTAGCCTGTTTTTGATTACAAATGCGTAGCCAAATCACAGCTCCTGGTAAGAAGAGAAGATGGCGAGCAGGAGCTGGAGCACAGCGCTGTGCCAGGAGAGTGGCAAGACCACACCAGGCATCAGCAGGATCATCACGGGCAGCTCCAGACATCAAATATCAAAATGGCTTAACAGACACTACTGCTTTTTGAACCAAACCTCTATGATTTTCTTTATGTAGTCATATGGGGATGGTATCCCTGTAAACAGTTTATGTCTTCTTGTCCAGCTGAGAAGACATCTAGTAAAACAGTCACATAAAAGTGAGTAGATTTTGCACCTTTTACACTTCCTAAATATTTTCATATACACCCTAATGGGGTTACGTAGTGCTTTCTCATAAGACTCTGGTGCTGGGCCCTCAAAATCGGCAGAACCTCAGCAATTGCAGCTATAGAGAGCATTCCTATTGCCATAGCTGCAGTTCCTACAGCAGGCACAAGAGACAGATCAAGCGCTCCATCCCCACTCCTCCATTTTTTGGAACAGCCCCATTGGTATTCATGGCAGATTTTAAATCCCCTGCAAAGGGGAAGAATTCAGTTTAAAAAAACCCCAAACACCAATACCCAAACAAGTCAGTCTTCAAACAGCAAGCATAGGTGCAATACGGTTTAAAAGAGTTGGGAAAGAAAATAAGTTTTCCCTTTGGCCCTTGAGAGGGCAGATGGCAGGTTCCTTCCATTCCACCCTGGCTTGGGTCGCACAGTGTCTCTATTGAGATCAAAGACATTTGGTTTCTATTACCCTATCTGGAAGAGCAGTTTACTGATAAAGAAGTCTCCACCCTAATGATTAAACCCTATTTGGATTTCAGTACCTGGGCAGAGTCCTTCAGCCGGCAGGCCAGGATTAGAGGGTCCATGACTCCATGACACCCATTTGCTAATCTGGATGCAGACCATCAGTGGCTGCCTGGGAAATGTTATGTCATTTGGCTTTCACAGCCCTTCACCCTCATCCCAGGACAATCTTTTCCCTCCAGTGGCGCTACTGGGAAATTGAACGGAGATGAATCCATCCTAAATAGCTACACAAGAGCTGAGCAAATAGAAAGTAAGGAAAAATTACAGAGATTACAATCATTTAGAAATGGCTCAAAATCAAACAGTATCTAAATGATCTTTAAAACCGTGGCTTACTTCTAATTAGTTTATGAAGTTAACGGAGGGAGATCAAGAGAAATTATTAAATTTAAGGTTAATTAGGAGAAACTGATTTCTTGGTTTTTTATTTTTTTTGGTCTTAGGAACCATTTTCATTCTCTAAATAGCATTAAGGGTTTCATGCTGGTTGTAGTGACCAAGGATTGACAACTGTATCCACAGGAGGCTCTTTTCATTATGGTAACCATAGAGGAGCAAATAGTTTAGAGGGAAAGGTATTTTGAAATTAGACTCAGGAGCATTCAGAGACAAAAGATTTGTGATTGCAGCTCTAGTTTCAAACCTTAAAAGGAGCATGTTTGCCTAACAGCTTCTTCAGCTTTTTGCCCCTGATTATGTCTGTCTGATAAAAGCTATCATCACTCCCCATGAGCCTTGCCTTTTTATATCTACGTCTCTAGTACAGCATTACTGCTATTAAACGTATTAGGCCGAGGAGAGCTTTTATTTGGTGAGAAAGAAAAAGATTTTTAGAAAACGTATCTAGAGAGTGCAACCTGAGCATTTGGTTGTGTGGGTAAATGCTCTGAATTTCTTTTCCCTTTTTTATTATTTATTTTTTAACAATTAGGTGAGATTTTGCCATCTTACACTGAGTAGTATTTTTCTTCCTGATATTCTGTGAAAATGGAACAGAATGGAGTTATTGACAGGCTGATTCTGTACTCAAGGAAGGCAATGATGGCTTCCATAAACTGTGATTATGTCCTAAAAGCCAAGATTCTGCCTGCCTTGCTTATGCTGCGTGTTGCAACACATGTTAGTGATGTCAGTGCAGTTCTTATGGCATACCTTTACGTAAGCAAGACTGGCAAAGGTGTCCAACATAAACAGGCCACCTTTTTGGTAAATTCCACTCTTTTTGGTGAATTACCATTCAGGAGGTTATATAAAAATGTTTGGTTTGGGAACAGGATATTAAAAAATGATTCAGTATGGAAGGTATTTTGCCCTTGCATATGGCTGACTGAGTAAAACATCTTCATCCTAATATTGTGGCTCCAGCAAGGGATGCTGCATATACCAAAAAATGTTTCCTTTAAAGGGAATAAACAACTTATTTCCCTTTGCTTACTGGGGTCCTTCTACAGACGTTCCCTCCTTGCACTCCGGTGGGGGAAGCCAGCTTGGGCCTGTGCCCACACATCAGAACATTCACACAACTATTTCTTTTTTTTGAGGATTAATGGCATTTGATTTACTTGGTAAGAACATTGCTCGAGTGAATAAAGATAACACAGAAAAATGAGGGGAACTGCTGCTTCAAATTCTGCCTACTTCCAAGTTTGCTTGGAAGCCTTACTGACATGCCCATGTTTTTTAAAACCAAACATTCCTGTTCTGGACAAGAAGAAAGAGATTTAGTCTTCTTTAAACCTAATAATAGATCACAAAGGATGTATGAACCAGCTGATGATGTCACATCACCATGTTAGAGAAGAATTTACTAACCCTGAGGGGCGTCAGGTGTCTTCTGGTATGAGTTTGGTACATTAACACAAGTCAATCTGTGGGCCACAGCGATGCTTTCAGCTTGCTCAGCTCGGCTCTTCAGCCTTTCATGAGTATTTTCTCATGGGTGGTCATGCTTATCCCACCGCTAAGGTTTGAGGTTACAGCGCAAAGTGAATTTTCCCTTTACATAAATAATTTGTATCTCGAAGTACTTTAATGGTGCCAAACACTAGCTGTGGAAGGAGATTCAAAAGCATGCATCAAGTTCATAACGTTTATAATTATATCAAATCCAGGTGATCAAAACCACCAATCCAGCCACAAAGCATAACAGGCTGTAAAATCCATTGAAAAACCTAAGGAGAAGTAGAGAGTTTTCTGGTTTAGAGCCTTAAGATGGCAATGCTGAGTAGCTGTAGTAATTATAGCTACAGGGAGCTGCTTGTGAATAGAATCCCACTTATTTTAGTCTCCAGATAGTCACTTGTTTACATGCAGTCATACTTTCACACCTGTCCTGATAATTCAGCAATCTTAACTTGAAGCATTAATGGAATGTTTAGAAGACATAAGGGGAGTCACATTTAAGGCTAGTAAGGTGACATGGAACTGGGACTTCATTTGTGTCCCTGGTGACTTAGCCCTCCCACTCTGCTGGCAGGCAGGACTTGAGTTCAGTGTTCACAATATTCCCACTTCTGTGGTTTTACCTCTCTGATGAATCTGACTGTTTATTTAAGATATTAATAATTCCTTCAGAAAACCCTCCTGTATTGTCTTTTCTGTATTTAAAGGAAATCTGTGTTCTCTTGCAGTTATTTTCCTTCCTGTCACATCATTACCTTTTGCACAAATGTATCATGTATGAACAATTTAATTAGAGCAAATAATGTTGTCATGACATTTACTTGGTCAAAATCCTGTTAACAATGAATGAGAGATTCACGGTGACCTATAGCAGATTTGCCAAATGGCAGGGAAAACATATTATTTCCATTTTATTCTGCACTGCAGAATAAATCTTTTCTGCACTGCAAATAAATCTTTTCAACTTGACCCAAATTTAATATCTAGGTCAGGGAAGAAAGTGGGGGACAGCAGGGTTACAGCCCCAGGCGTGTGGCATCTTCCTGGGGATGGGGACAGGCCTTACTGGGACATCAGCCTGCAAGTGGGACCCACAGCCAGGGAGCAGCTGGAGCTTCAGCTCAGGCTGGGCCAAAGTGAGAGCCTCAGCTGGAAACAGCTCCTTGGTTTGGCCCCAGGGCATCTGGGAGCCTCTGCCTGGGGTCATCATGGGGAAAGGACCACTCCTGGCTGCATCAACTCTGAACTGGCCCCCAGCCCTGGCAGGCAAACCTCTGGGAACCCCCAGGGATGCTCTCACAACCCTTATAGCAGAGCTCACCATCACTTGTTCCCACACAACTACTTCACACAGGCTGCATTTTTATTATTTTATGGCTAGAGGACAACAGCACAAAGAGATTACAGTCATAGGCACCCATCCGTTTGGGGTGAGCATAGTTTTCCAGGCACTTTCCAGGCCCTGTGGTGGTCATGCCTGTGCTAGAAAATTAATTGTGCCTGGAGCAGTTTGCTGGATCTAATAGGACCAGCTAATGTAGAATCATCCTAACACATTTCTAGTGAAGACTTAGTCATTGCCCTCAATGAAAGTGATATTGCATGAAGAAAAACAAGATAAACCTGTGTGATAAAACATCTCTACAAGGAACTCATGATCACTTTGATAACCTGTGTCGAAAGTAGTAATGACATGGACAGCTTGAGATCGTTGGGACTATGATGAACCCCTGAGATGAATCTCCCTGTAGGTACGTTTTTGCCTGGGAATGCAGAATGGAGAATCCTAGCTAACACACTCACTGGAGATGCCTTACATTTAATGTAATCAAGTGTTTGCCTGATTTGATCATCTGGTTCCAGCAACATGGAACAACATACATATTTCTAGATGAGCCTACACTTCTGAAGGATCCTTTCTGGGGAGTTCCCTGCAGCGTTGCCCTTCCCTCATCAATATGCAAAGCTGTTCTTAAAAAGGTGCCCTGCTTCAGGAATATCAGACATTTCGTGTGAACTAGTCATGCTGCTTCTGTATTCAAAGTTTACACTACATTAATTATCTGCATTAAATAAAAAGTCTTCTTGGGATTCTTTCAAGAGTTCAAACTCTAACCAAAAATAATTGGTTACTCCAGCCACACTTCAGAATTCTTCCCGAGTAGCAATTTTGATTCCTTATAACTGACCTTCATTTTATAATGTATCCTAGATCTTGACATGGGTTTGTTTTAGAGAACACTTCAGTCACTTCAGTCAATCTTTTTCTGATTATGCTTCTCAGACATATTTTCTCCCTGCAGTAGCACACTGCTATTCTTACGAAAAAAGTTCAAATTGACTCAAACCCAAAAATGCAAGGAGTTTCCTATGAACAGCAAAATCATTGGGCCCATGCCAAAGTAGTACTGCTTTGTGGCAGGAACTCTGACATGTACAAATGGGGCTTTTAAAATGCCTGAGAAAAGCTGCCTTGGCCCAGGCCCCCAGTGGACTAAACGCCTATGGCTTCCCAAGCAGTATAATTTTACTGTTATAACCTGTGATATTATTACTGCTATAATAATAATGAATTTCCCATTGATATCAGACTGACTTGAATTAGGCTGGGTTGGTACCATGAGTGCCGCTCAGATGAGAGCCTCGTTGCTGCAGGCACCACACGAACACAGCAAGAGACACGTCCCGCTCGCTACGAGCGCATCCGCATTCTCAAGCAGGACCTAAGCAATTTCTTTCACTGAATTTGATTTGGCTGCTTCCCTGGCTGCCTCATTTTACAACAGCACATTCAGAATGCTTCAATGAAAGGTGCAAGAGATCACTCGATCACTCGATGCCTCGATCACTCACCTTGGAGTGAACTAGAAAACTCCAGCATGGAAACGTAACAAGGTTAAGTGTAAAGGAGCTCTGTTTTCAGCGCAGGATAGCGTCAGACAAAACCAACGAATCCTCAAATCACTTTCCTTGTCCCGGCTTACCTCCTTGCAGAGGGGTGGTGTTCCTGCTAGCTAAAAAGCATGCATCACTCCCAGGCCTGAGAACTGCATGTGGCTGCTAGGTGGCAATGCAGTTTTTTAGATCATTATGTTACTATTCCAGAGAGCTGCAAATCATCTGTGCACAAGAGCTGCTCATTAACTGGTAATCCACAAAGTTTCAAAGAGTGTCTGTATGATGGAAGTCCTCCTGCCTTGATCTTTCTCCAACTCATGCTTCTGAATTCTTAAAAAATATTTCGGAGGAGATTTTAAGTGCTGTCATCCATGAAACTCCTTCTGGTATTATTTCACTTACACAACCAGATGCCCTATAGTGTATTCAGGAGATGAAAAATTAAATCAGTAGAGACAGCAGGTGTTACGAGCCCCTATTCTTTCCCTGGTACCTGCAGGGACCATCTAAAGCCTTACAGGAGCATTTCACACTGAGATCCAGTAAATGGCAGCATCTAACAGATGCTTCACTCTCTGATAGCCTTAGCTGAAGTAGACCAGAAGCATCTGATGTTTGTATTTGAAGAGCAGATCAGAAAGTAGGAAGCTGAAAGAATCCTAACCAGCTCATACGCCCAGTAGTTCCGAGTCAAGAACAAAGTGGACCTTCTGAATACCTTTTGCAGGACATATATGAGCACTTACCTGTGTTATCCTGTAAAAAAACAAAACAAAACAAACAAAAAAAAACCCCAAACCAAACCAAACAAAAACCCAACCCAAAACAAAAACAAAACAAAAAACAACAACAACAACAACAACAAAAAACAGAAAATAATCAAGAAGTGAAATTATGATCCACAATTGGCCCACAAAATGGCATTACCAAAATTCAGCATGAATAATGAGCCTTCAGTGCAAGGGACTAATACTTAAGGGGACAATCTTGCTCTAAAAGAGTCAGGGGGCACACAGGTTTTCAGGGCAAAGGTCCCACGTATCCTACTAGAATCCTGTTAAATCAAGTTTCCCACCCAGCTCAAAGATGTATATGCTCAATGATGGCCACTGACTTCAGCATTTGAAATCAGGGCAAGGAATGCAACTGCAATTCAGGACTGAAATCCCATCCTTCAGAACAAAGCAGAGAGATCTGGTAAAATCCAAGATGCTGTAAAAAATAATTAGGTGGCAGGAGGACAATCAGATCAGCTCTGTGGCTGACGTAAAGTTTGGAAAATGGAAGAAAGGTTGGGATATGCGGTCTGACCGATTTCCAAACTAAACTACCTCAGCAGGTCATATTACATGAAATGTACCTACAATATTAGGTTTCATATGGTTCCCTTATACCAAAAATAATATTTTGGGGAATGAGTATACATTTGGGAATACATA
Organism: Pedionomus torquatus; assembly: GCA_013398155.1. Taxonomy (NCBI): domain Eukaryota; kingdom Metazoa; phylum Chordata; class Aves; order Charadriiformes; family Pedionomidae; genus Pedionomus; species Pedionomus torquatus. Next base: position 391,845 of record VZRU01019404.1, on the reverse strand, counting down.
TGAGGAAAATAAGACCACTAGTGTGTAAAAAACAGCCCCCCAACCTTTATTTTTCACAATATATTTCAAGTACATGCAGACCATGTTTACATTTCTCTTTAAGGCAAACAGAAACTGGGTTCTTATTCCTGAGTTGCTTAGCACCAGTAGAAAGAGCAAATACAAACTTAGAAAATGTTGCCTCTCCCTTTGAAGCAGCAGCTGCCTCCCATGCAAAGTATTTCTGCTTTCAACTTGCATTTCTTTTAATGAGCTATTTATACGACTAATCCCTGTTGCTGTTTGGAGCCGTTTCTGCAGGTTTCAGTCTCTTCGGAGAAACATCGTGCCATGATGTAACAAACTTTCTATGTTTTTTATTTTACCTTGCAGGCTGTTTGCTGACTAGACAGCACTTCTGCCGGCGCTGGTACGTGCATCAAGGTCTTCTCCTCCGTTATTTCAAGAGTTTTGTATTCCCCCAATACCTGGAAAAAACTAACTTTATCTTTCTATGTTTTTCTCATGCAGGCTAGCTGCTTCTCCAATACTACATCATGATTAAGAAAGGGCAACGTTCACCTGAGCTGATGGAGGTTTTTAGGGCTTGACTTCACTAAAGCTATAGGGGGGAAACTGAAAATGTTTGGCATTTACAAAGAAAACGCAGACCCGTCTCTCAAAGAAAAATCACACTCCCTTGAAGGCTAACATTTGATCCATTTGCATTACCTCAAGACTTTAGACATTTTCTAGAATTTAGGATGTTGAATTTCCATTTAAAATACAGAAGGGACATTTTCAAATAATTTTGTGACACTCCTCCAATGCCCTCCACTGGCTCTATCAAATATCCAATGGGCACTTTTCTGCCATGACTTTTAAGATCCTGATCCTAAAAGGGAAAACAAGCTCTTCAGTAAAAAATAAAATTCCAGTTCCTATTAAACGATAGTGCAAAATGGGGCATGACTCTTAGGTGTGCCATCCTCAGTGACCTGTAGTGTGGAAAAATGTTTTGTTTCAAACTACATTCTCTGCTTTTCTTACATGCATTTCTGAAACTACAGTTATTTTGACATGTATGTCAATAATTCAAAGTTTCATTCACCATTTAGTCTCTCTATGTGCCCACCTCAGCTAATCAAGCCTTATCACAGTTTTTAAACAAATGCTAATATTTACAGGTGTTAAACATCCATTGAAAGAAACAGAACTGTACCTTGATTAAACTTCTGGTTTAAACTGGTTATTAAAGCAAGAAATCCCAAGTAATTTCTTACTTCTTTTTCAGTTATTACCTGCTAAGATCAAATGTTTTTCTTCACAACTGTTTCACTTAGTGACAACACACAGCAGCATATTGCATTGGGAATAATCCACATGCGAATAGTCAGCTGTAAAGGGATTGCCCTTAACAAGAACAAGCAATGTTCTTCATCAAAACTTTGCCAGGTTTTTTCCTACCTCTGAGAAATTATTACAAACCAAGCACGTAGCAAAATACAATAGATGAATCCAGACAATTAAAGGAACCCATGAAGTGTCTAATCAATATCCCATCAGGAAGCTTAGTCTCTCTGGTAAGGCACCTCCCAGCAGAAGTTCTGAGGTTTCCCTCCCCACAGGTAAGACAAGTTCAAAAGGCTAAAAAAAGGAATGGTTGTTACTCTGCACCTGGCAACGCCTCTGTACGCCGTAAACAGAACAGCAGCTTGCTGCAGGTACTCCCAATGAACAGCCGCAGCGTAGCGTTTTTACCCTCATTTTGTTCTCTACAATGTGACCCACATGCAGCTTTATTTCTGAAATCAGTGCTGCTGATTCTACAACCAGGACGTCCTCTGAGAAGATGTACTTTTTCAGTGACCCTTTCAATACAAAGATACTAAAGAGATTACAAAATTTCAGAGTCTTAATTTCTCCCTGAAAATCCTTGATCCCTACCCTACACAAAAAGACTGCACTGTATTCAGAGGAAAATGCTGTACCCCTTGACAAGGATTATCTAGCAACTGTTCATCGTTTGTCAAATCTTGTCCTGCTACACCGGTTACTTTGAAAAAAAATCTGTGACACCAACACTTCTCTGCTTCTTGCCTCTTGGCCGAGCTCAGGTTCTCCTCCATTCACACTGGTCACGGGACACAGGCATTTGTTGGGGCTGTGACTCCACTACCCACTGCAGAAGGTGATTAGCTTCTCCAGGCATCTTACCAAGGTGGAATATTCCAGAGGAAGTCACACAAACACTTCTTGCATTCAAGGCAGTTCAATGGCCTTGGAGAGCAACTCTCTGCCATGCTCTGTGTCTCAGCTTGCTTGGGGTGGTCACTGGTACTCTTCTGATCTCTGATTTGAAGAATTAGTCCTACCTGCTCTTTTGAGGTTATCACAGTTTGAATTCTTTCATGCAGAAGGAAGAAGTTGTATGGAAGAATAAATTTCTGGATAGTTTTGCAATGCTACTCCAAAGGCACCAACTTTCACATGCAGAGTAAAAGACATTGCTCTTTCTTACAGTGAAGATGAAACAGATTACATCTGGTTTATTTATAAAAGTTTTATACACCTGAAGTATCACAAACATTTACAACTTTCCTGCTTTCTTCTGAGTTCTGAAAAGATCGAGTCACACAATTACACTTCTGTCTCCTTTGACTCCGATGCCTGTGGTGGATTGAAGTTCATGATCTCTTTATATGTAATACCTGGAAAACAACAGAATAAACATAGTCTTGATGGTCTAATCAGAAAAGGAGCTGCACAGACACAAGCAAGGTGCAAGCCCCCACACGGTTAGGCTCTGACCTAGGTCAGGAAGAGAGAGACCTATTCGGGCAAAAAAAGAAAGAGAAGAAGAGTACAAAAAGTAGAGGAATCAAGGATCATTTTGTCACTATTTCAGATTTGAAGTAGTAGCCCAATGATAAAACGTTATCTGTGCTTTCAAAGGGACATAAGCATTGACTTTACAGTATACAGGGCAACATCCTCAGAAAGAGCTACTGTGCACATCAGCTCTGAAAGTCAGGTCTTAACTTAAAAGCCAAACTACAAACCTCTGATGTTAGATGAAAAGTAGATTCAGACTTAAATCTCTGCTGAGATAGATGTGTCTTCTCTCCCTTGGAGAACCTCACTCAAAATTAAGGCCAGCAACCATTGCAATCCTATAGAACTAACAGTTGAGGAATCTGTTCGCCTGTCCTATCTGCTGGCAAAAATGTGTTACAGAAATGATTTCTTTCTTATATTGCAAAAAGGTGGGAGGACAGACATGGGATAAAAGGAAGGGGGAGAAAGGGGACTCTCTGTTAGGAGGCAGAGAGAAAACTTTGGGGATTTTTCCAGGAGGACTTGGTAAGAGTAACACTGGCTTATCAACAACATTTCTCGGTCTTAATGCTGTGTACTTACTCTGTTCTATCAAAAGCAGAGAAAGTAGTCTGTAATGGACAATATTCCTTTTTCTGGATGGCCTTTCTATCTGATAATTTTTGAAAATCACAAAACTAAACTCACGTTTCCACTCATCTAGTGGAAGATCCATGTTATCAAACGTGTCGTCATATTTCTCAGCTTCAATTTCTTCCTCGGGATCGTGAATTGGCTCAAAGTAAGGATGCATCAAAGCCTCAGCTGCTGTGACTCGCTTCTCTGCATCCAGCACCAGCATCTTCTCCAAAAGGTTTACAGCTATTGAACAGAATACAAATAGTCCATTCAAATCACGCCACTGATTCCAGCTTGTACACAGTAATGTTGTCCGGGAGATATTTGAAATAAATACACAGAGTTATAAAGCAGAATCATTGGGTGTTCATTCTATAGCCAGCGGGGCCCATCTGCATGACAAAATAGCATTGTGAGCAAGCTGGGATCCGCACAAAGCCTGATGCTCCTTTGCTTCTGCAATGCAATACAGCCACACCACCTCAGCCAACGACTTCTCTGCTCCAGCACCACTGACCTCGGGGCTCTCGCAGACGTCTTTCATCGCTGCCACCACAGCGTTGTGATTCTAAGGTACATCATGACCTGACAGCAGCAGAATGAACAGGTGGGTGTACAGCTAATGACAAGTGCTCTGTGTGTGGCCAAATCCAAGGCCAAGCATACTCTGAAGTTCACTAAGACAAGTCAGTTGTCTGTGCTCAGAACCTCAGCACCGACTTTATCTGCTCTGTGGTTTTGACCTCAGCCAAAATAATTCAATGAAAATCTTCCATGTTCCTCTCCAGTGGATTTTGAATCAGGTTCACTGTTAGACTGTCAAAATGGGTTAGTGTAAATAGATATGATGAATGACTTGTTTATTCTCTAGTCTTATATCCTGAATGAACGTTCCTGGGTTGGGTGGAGCAGCTGAAAGGAAGAAGAGGCAGCAGCGTGGGACAGGATGCTGCAAGTCCTGCTTGCTGCACCACGGATTCTCTTCAGCCTCCACTAGACCATTATTCTCTGTGTAAGGAGCAGCCAGATGGCTACAGAAGTGACAGGAAGAAACACTCTAAAAACTAAATGGAAATGTATAGTTTGCTGTAGCTGAGAAGGTCAGTGAACTAACCCTGCAGGCAGGGTAAGAGCTGATTATTATGGTTCGAGCTGTTTATTTCTACTGTATCTGAACATACAATTTTAACTGCTTAAATTAAAAAGATTCAATTATCCTAATTGGCATTCTAATATATCTGGCTTTGTGGGTGTGCAGGTCGTTGGGGAAGAGATAAGGTTTGGGCAGAACCACCTCAGAGCTCTGGCTGCCTCGAGTCATGTCACAGTTATGCACACTTGGTATGCTCTTCTGGCTGTTTTATAGCTATCAAATCCAAGCCAGTGTTTCTCAGGAATTCACAGATGTTTCTCAGGATGTATTCATTCCATGACTAAAATGTCAGCTTTCTATTTGCTTGTATTTCTACTGTAGATCAGATTGAGATATCAGAATTATATTTCAAATGCAATACTCAGAAAAAAATTATTACACATATTTAATTTCTGAGGGCTCTTGAGAAAGCTGGTCCAGTAAAATCATTAAGCATGTGCTGAATTGGAGCCTAAACACACAAAATACTTTTTTTAAAAAACTTCTCTAAGAAACATCTGATTCTTGGCAGGGTCTAAACTCGGCAAGGTTCAACCACTAAAATCAAAGTTATGAATTATGGAAAGCAGGAGAGAAAAGCACAAGAACCATCACATAAGCTATCACATGACTGATACTGCTGCTGCCTCCAATGCAGACACAAGAAGAAGACAAATTGTACACATCCATACAAACTGTCTTACCCAAAGGATTTGCATACTTCAAGATGGACGCAAAATCTTTTTTCTGGACTTTTGGGAGGCTTTTGATGTAGTTTTTTGCCTTAAGAGAAACATGAATATTAAATTAGACCTTTGCTGCCTTTGTAATGTGACAACATTAACTGTATGCTTAACAGGTAACTCAACAATGCCTCAACAGCACATTGTACAAATGGATTTTTTTGGGATCATAAACCCTGATTATACTTCGCTTTCTTGTTGAAAGGAACTTTTCTTTAAAATCAAGTCTTAAAACTTTGATTAAGAAATTATAATTATTAGTGGCAAATATTTAATACATTAATTAGAATAAATATGTACGCATAATTTGAAAGAACATCATTCGTGAGTTTATAGGAATCTCTAGAACTGAAACTTATAATTCATTAGTATTTAATGTAATTCATTAATAGTTAAACTGTATAATTAGTCAAAAGATCAATTTTAGGTTTTTTTTTTAATAGTAGGGGCTTAATGATTCTAGAAGCACATCCATACAAAAATAGGAAAGTCAAAGTCAGAGAGATCTGAAACAACTGTTTTTTCTGAATAGGTTCATGTTTTCAGTATGTTTCCGATAATCGTAGCAATGCACCAGCTCAGCTGTTTTTATGGTACACCTTGCAAACTATGAAGTATTTAAATATCTGGCTTTTTCAAGAGGCTTGATCATTTTCTTTGCCCCCTTAATCTCCAGTAGCTATTCTGGGTGTGCAAAGCATTTCACAGAGTCACAGAATCACCTAGGTTCGAAGGGACCTTTTAAGATCATCTAGTCCAACCAATGGAAAAAACAAACAAACAAACAAACAAACCACAACAACAACAAAAAAAAACCCCAAACCAACAAAACCAAACACCACACACCACAGCACCCAACACTAATCCATATCCCTGAGCACCATGTCAACTTCTCTCTTGAATACCTCCAGGGATGGTGCCTCAACCACCTCCCTGGGCAGCCCATTCCAATACCTGATAACCCTTTCAGTAAAGAAATATTTCCTAATAACTAACCTGAACTTCCCCTGGCGCAACTTGAAGCCATTACC
>VZRU01019404.1:352851-384658 GCA_013398155.1 Pedionomus torquatus | reverse complement strand
CTGACAGGCCTGTAGTTCCCCAGATCATCCTTCCAACCTTTCTTATGGATGGACGTCACATTTGCTAGACGCCAGTCGGCTGGGACCTCCCCAGTTTGCCAGGACTGCTGGTAGATGATGGAAAGTGGCCCTGCAAGCACTTCTGCCAGCTCCCTCAGAATCCTTGGGTGAATTCCATATGGGCCCATAGACTAGTTTGTGTCGAGGTTTTGAAACAAGGCCCTCACCATCTCCCTAAGAATTATGGCGGCTTCATACTGCTCCCCGCCCCTAACTGCTGGTGCAGGGGTCTGGGTACGAGGGGGACACCCTCCTCCACTGCTAAAGACTGAGGCAAAGAAGGCATTCAGTACCTCAGCCTTCTCCTCATCCTTTGTCACAATGTCACCTCCCATATCCAGGAGAGAGTGGAGGTTATCCAGAGGCCTCCTCTTGCTATTAATGTACTTATAGAAATTCTTTTTACTGTTTTTAACATCCAGGGCCAGGTTAAGTTCTAGCTGAGCTTTGGCCTGCATAACTTCACTATACCTTTGTAATCTTCCCAAGTAGTCTGTCCTTTTTTCAAGGCAGAGAGGTACCATTGGGGGTCATTTCAGTAGTCAATACATATTATCTCAGCCAACCTAAGCCAAAGTAAGACATGTAATACCAATTAACAATGAAGAATACTCACATCTTGACTCTGCAGTTTTTGAACAAAATCTTGAGTTGGTGTACCTGTTATTTTCATTATTTCTGTGAGTTGGTCCAGATCTGAATATCAGAAATAAGGAACAAAGTCTCTCACCGTAAAACAAATGCCTTGCAATAAATGTGACTTTCTTTGCTATTGGGGAATAAAGCAAAAACCATAATGCAAGGACTGAACACAAAATTTATAAAAGATGAGATGAAAATTCTAGTTTTTCTTGCAGAAGATAAAGACGTTGAAAGTACTTGAAATAAAATATCCTGTAACTTGGGAATACATAATTGAATCATCTGCAAACTCTTCTAATATCATCAGGACTCTTCTATCTTCAAAATCCAAAAGTATTAGAGTATCTGAATAATCAACACATGTATTGCACGCATCATCCTCATCTATCCAATAATTAAGTGACACCGAGGCAGAAAAAGTCACAGGGAACATCAGTTGGCATGATAAACAGAACAAAAATCAAGAGGAAACCAGTCTGTGTCAGTTCTTCTCCATATTGAGAAACTTCAATGAAAAAACAATATTAATCCCTCTCCTCCTCATTTCCCACATACTTAGCTCAATTCCAGATGCTGAGATGCTGGAGATATTGGGGTAAGGGATCAGAACACTCCCTAGTCTTCTGTGCCCTAAAACAGCACAGATTAATCAATAACAGTGTTAGTTGTTTACTGAAGAAATGCCATATTCACAGGAGGCTAATGCTGCAGAGAAGAGCTTTATGACTCATTTGCTACTCTGGTAAGAGCAGCAGATGAGACACTAGGAACCAGCGACTGGCACACGAGGATTCTTCCAACCTCTGCAGAAAAAGGCAATGGTGAGTAATGCTGATGAAATAAGTAAATAAAATCCCAAGCAACTTTGTAGGATAAGCTATTCGTATTACTAATAAAAAAAAAATCCCTTAAGTTAGCTGTTTTCTTATTCACCTACTCACAGCTGAACCCACAGCTGCATGTCTCCGACGACAGGCAACACTGATTCATGTACTCAACGGCCAGCAAGGACTATTACACTGGGACAATTTCCTTTATAACACAGGACGTAGGATTTCATCCAATAGTTCTGAAATCTCCAAATCCCAGTATGACTAAAATACCAGCTTTTCCACTCTTACATTTACAGTGCAACTTGAAAATTATGACTCATGTGTTTCCTTATTTACGTACCAGAATGCTCAAGATTCTTTGGCAGGCATTTTTACAATTTCTTCTTAAGAACTAATGCATACTTAAAATCTGTACAGCTGGTATAATTTGATGTAATCTACTTTCATGGAGTTCCCATCATCTTTTCTGGTGTATGCAATCTTCCTTTTTTATGGTTTTCCTCATTAAATGAGAATAATACGGTCCACACAATCTAGTCCTAATCTTACATGTAAATACTTAAGTACAAATATGACTAAAATTAAACAATTGGGATTCTGTAAACAAGTATTTGCAGATAAGCAATTTATTGACTGAAACTCCACAAGGAGAAAAGCCGTGCAAAATGATTAGGCTGAGCTCTCAAACATACACAGCTGGAAAACAAAACCAAAAAAGTAAAGTTTTTGCGGTCTTCTATTAACACTGTCCTCTATTAACCATCAAAACTACTATTGCCAATGAAGCTGAGGTTGAATTATGGCTTAATCTTAACTATCTTCTCAATTCTGCAACAATTTAATGATAGGAGTAGATGTTGTTTTGTATATTTAAAACATTTTACTAGATATTACTTACATACCAATTTTTGGTAAAAGCATCAAAAAGCATGATATGGACTAGCATGTGCACATTGAGTCCATATACTACAGCAGAATCCTCTGTGCATGTTCCAGAGATGTGGAATCTATCACTAAAAAAAATAAATAAATCAAAATATGCCTCTTCTATCATCACAGAACCTTCTAGCTGATAATTTGAGATGTCATTCAAAGATAACCCTTCTATCTCTATTGAAAAAGTTCAGTAATAAAAGTTTTAATTTGCAGATGAGAAAAAGTGGTACAGATATTAAATAACCAATTAATGAGAAAGTTGCAAGCCATTTTATCATTCATTTCAATTTATGCTCATTAGTTTTTGAACCGACCTACTGTATCACATAAGAACCTCTCATCATTTTCTTACATTAGTGTCATAAATTCACTGAAGGATACGATCATTTCCCTTGAACAGAGGCCTCCCTGTTATCATCTCAGCCATTATGCAGCCCACAGACCAGATGTCAACTGAAACAAAGACCAAGTCACATTAAATTGCTGAACACTGGGCCATTTAAATGTACATAAAATTTAATTTAAAAGACATGTACAATTTGCCTTTATAGCCTGTTACAAAATGATGTGTGCCTTCCCAAGCATGACGGACGGTATAGGCAAAACTACCAGCCTTTCTAATTAGCAAACTGGACGTAATCTCTTAATACGCAGAATCAGTTTCTCAGTAACAGTCAGATGTATGTGGGAAGTAAATTTTCAATGCTTTCAAAAACTTCCCTAGTTATTTTAGAGTTACTTGAGACTGTTTTGAGTTCCAATCAGCACATCTCTGCAGGAAGATGGCAGTCATTGCAGAACACAGGAAGGCAGAGCAGACTGCCACACCTGTACACCTTTGTATTGCTTTTTTCAACCACCTTGGCACTTTCTGTCACTCTCAGAAAATACACAAAGAAGCCCCCAAACTCGCAATCACCAAACCATTACCTACAATTTATCTCCAAGGAATTTTTGCATAATTATACTGTCATTTCCACCTCCCAATTTATCATTCACTTCAGAAACAAGGACTTGATAATATAGAGCCTGATTCAGTGAAGGCTTTATCCTCTGTTAAGCCTTTTGTGAAGAGATGCTGACCTGTTTGCGTATAGTGCATCCAGTTAAGGATGACCTCTGGAGCTCTGTACCACCTTGTAACCACATAACCGGTCATCTCACTGTCTGTATGCCTCGCCAATCCAAAATCCAGAATCTGTAGTGGAAACATAAAGGATATCCTGATCAAACTACTACTTATCTGATTTATACAGATTTTACAAATGGGGAAAAATTAAAAAAAAATGGAGCATTTTGCAGAGATTGGTTCATTTTTACATTTTTTTTTCTTATTGAAGTATCTTGTTTTCACTTGAAAAATCAAGACAGAAGTAGCAAGGAGCTTAACAGTATTTTTTCCTGTGTTAGATACTCTTATAGCAACACTGAAAGCTGTACAATCACTAAAGAAAAGAAAAAAATTCTTCAATTATTTAATTAAAAGATATGGGTTCTATTCATGGCAGAAAAATCCCTGGCCACAGAATGACTACTGTAGTTTGTTAGGACTAAAAGAACAGCACCCATCTGAGGTGGTATTCATTGTTCTCGTATCCCAGGTGGCACAATTATTCAAGAGTGTGTTTGAATAACATTGTGAAGTAAGGAGGAATCATTCTTTCTGTTTAATGGGCTTTCATACAAGGGAAAGCTTACTCTATGTCACACTGAAAACATACAACAGTAAGGAATTACCATTATTTGGTCCTGCTGAGTTTTCCGCAATCTACTGCACCAAATACAGAATAACCCTCTGTATGAAACACAAGGTCTGTGCATTTTTTAAAAAGGATTATGTGCAATTCAGCTTATTTATAAGACTTTCGAATATTTTTCTCTAGATACAGCAACATGTACAGCAGCAAGATTAAAAATGAGTGTTATGGCCTTTCATTAACTTCTACAACATTGACTAACGTAAAGCCCACCCGTATGGACCTTCAAAAAATGGTGCCAAAATATGTAGCCAACAGTGAGGGATGCTCCTGGAAGGACAGTCACTTCATAAGGAAGTTCACAGGAAGCAGGGGTCTTGAGTAAGTAAAATCTATTCAAGATAAATCATTGTCATCCACAGATACTTGAATATGTAGCTTTGCATGAACAGCCACTAGCTTCCATGTGTATCAGGCTGCGTATCTATTGACAGAGAAGACTAGGACTAGACCCGATTACTAGGAGCACCCCTGCATTAACATACCAAGAGTGAGCTGTTCGTAACGCCCTCTGTAATTAAACACTTTAAAATATTTCAGGATAGTTTCCATCATTCCCTAGAGCTAGCAGAAAGGAAAATTGTATTTTCATTCATAGATCAAGAGTATAAAATGTTATGGCTTATCTTTATTACCATACTTGAAACATCATTTCCATATCTCCCCCATAACTGCTGATTGCCTATCAATTTAAGAGCAGGAATAGGACACCAAGGGAGGGATATTTATTCTTACCAATAAAGTACAACTGATTACAGCTGAAGTTACCTCTCAGAACTTTGGATACTGAAAATTTACTGGGATCAAAACATTTGCAGTAACAAAACACACTTTTATATACAGCTTTCAAATTTATTCTACACATACAACACACATTATGTCTTCCCAGTAACATGTGGGGTAGAGGGGTGGGGAAGGGAGGTGTGGAAGAAAAAAGGAAGTTTTACATAATAGGTCAAAAGCCACATGTGGTACCATCTATTCTGTCACAGCTATTTAGGCCTTTTCCATCCTAAGGCACATCACGCTTGGAGCTGGAAACAGCCAAAATATAATTTGGGTTTGTATTTTCATAAAAGCAGAAAACAGCAGGGAGAATTTTTGTGCATTGTGTATAACTTCACGATTTCTTTTCATTTACATATTCATTAGGCTCAGGAACAAGTGTACCTTGTTAGTACTTAATATTAACATGATCCAACCTCAACAACAATCTTCACATGAAACTATTATTGTCGTGCCCCAGTCTTCAACTTTTCAGCCGGAACTTCCAAAGCAATTTTCAGAGCCTTTTTATAATGCAGGAATTATGAAAGAGAGAGCAAATTCCCCTCAAGGATAAGCTCCCCTTCTACTTAGCAAACTTCATTTTCCTAACTTGCTTCAATAACTGCAACAAAAATAACTTGTAACTTCAAGACTGCAGAAAGGGAAGTGATTTCCCCTAAGGCACCCTCCACTATCACAATTGTGATTCCTGCAGAGCAGCTGAGAGCATCAGACAAGGGAGCCAGAAAGCTCGTCGTGGAAAATAAAACTGATTGATTATTAATTATTACCAATTCAAGGAGCGGTTCCAACTTGCCTCCACCTGTGCCTTCTTTCATAAACCAGAGCTGCCTTTTGACAACCAGTATTTCCTCATTGCAAATTTGCACTTTTCTTCTGCGTGTGACATCAGAGCTTATCATACAAGCAGGGACAGCATCATTTCACTCAGAGTCAGGAAACACAAGCTAAAGCTTAATGGTACATTGTCACCTTGCCATTTCAGAAAACTGTGTTCTGACACAGAATTACTCGCCTCAGTTAATCTAAAAGCTTAAAAATGGCCAAGGTAACAGAAAAATAAGTTGTGTTAAATACAGAGATAGAGTGATTTTATCATGGAAGAATGCCTTAGACCTGGGCTGCATCTCAAAATGTTATTGCGAAGAAGGAAGGGGGAAAAACATGTAAAGTGCTTTTTCTAGGTTCTGTAGATTCTCTCCTGTGTACCCCACACCCCCCCCCCCCGTTTCCCCCCAGACCCACTCAGCCTACAAGCCAGGAGGAGAAAACAGCTTCTTTGTGTTAGACAGGGAAATTCTGAAATGACAGGACCCTAAACATTCAGGTCAGTCTCCAAAGAGCAAAAAATCGTATTACAACAGCTACATGCAAGTACAGAATTTGTATGTTACATACTGAGAAACATTTTTGTGGTGTAGCATCAACTTTTATTTTATTTAAGAGAGTGCTTCACAATCTCTGAGCTTCTGTATCTCCCAGCTCGTAGAGTCAGACATTTTATATTTATTCAAAGCTGGAATTCTCACATAATTAACCACTCCCATAGTGTCTTATGTTTCTTTTAGGGAGGAAACCTTGGCTATAACATCAAAATGTACTTAGGTATCAGGACACAAAAGCCCCCATTCAAATGTACTGCTGATTTGTGAGGGTGTAGAGGAACGATTAAAGCACAGGATAGAAGACTTGATTTTGTAATTAACTGAAAATCCCTGACTAGCCTTTCAAGATTACTAGAGCAAGAGAAGATAGGTTACAAAAACAATTCTAAAAATTAATAATGATCTATTAAAATGCAAGGATAGAATTAACTAGGGATTGGAAGCAGTCTGAGGGCACTATCTCTACACTGAAGACAAAAAAATTATATTAATAAAATAAGCAGTGTTGAGTACTACATAATTCTACTTCGTAATAAATACTTGGCTTTTTTTAACAAAGCCAAATAGATGCATGTAATTCTACACAGCCAAATAGACACATTTTTGCTAGGTGAGGATAGATTGCAGAATTATGTCTGAAGTACAAATATTATCCAATCTAACAGGTTTTGGAAGATTTCCAGTATATGTAGGAAACTGCAACCAGAACTGGTCAGATCCAGTATTTCAGTTCAGTGATTTAGAATGAGGACTGAGGGGCTAGAGAAGAATTACTACTCAGATGGACTCTACTGAGAACATTTCCAAGGAAGCAGCAACAGCTACACTCCAGGTCAGGTAACTTTCCATGGTGGATGCTACAGACCAGTTCTCCAAGGGTGCATGCCCACTAAGCCCAGTTTCCACACTGGGAAGGGGTGTGGGTGTACACCACCCTCCTACCCATCTTTGGAGGGAAACCCCGATGGGTAGGATGGAGTCATGGCACTCACCAGTACTTACCCCATTCTAGAGAAGCAGCAAGAAGTAATACAAAAAATGTCACAAATGCACTTCTCTTGCAGTGTAGTGGCAGAAACCACTAATAGCTGAACTATAGGAGGCTGAACTGGAAATTGGCTCCCTTTAATAATTTTTTTTTTTACTCACTACTTCCTGCTGTAAAATACACTGTAGTCTACATGCAATTGGTATTTCTGTTATTTCTGTTAGTTGTAACCACGCAGAAAGAATTACTTTCAAAGAAATAAGATGTTCTTGTTCGTGGTAAGCAGTATGTGATTCCCCTCATGCTCCTCTGAAGTGATTAGCTGCAATGTATTATAAAAGCATTACGGCTCTTATATCCAACTAACCATGACATGAATTTTTCTTGAAAAGTATTTTTAGTTGAATGACTGCATAAAAATACACCAGTATTCATTGCAACACGCACTTGCACTGCTCCGTCAATGCCAAACCTGCAGAAGCAGTTTCAGTTCTGCCTTCTACACTGCCCTTCACCCAGCAGCAGGGACCCAAGTCAGCAAATGTTCCAGGGATGCCCCAAATGCAATGACTTCCTCCTCAGAAATCCTTCTCTACATCTTGGAGCCAACCCTCATCTCCCCCCTGCCAGCACTGGGTACCGATTTCCTGGAGTGTCCTGTCTGGATATTTTCAGCTGAGACATCCTGAGCAATGTTTCTAGCTTGAGGTGCAGCTTAGCTCCAGAATGATCTCATAAATTGATCATCACCTCTGCCACTTGTATGAATTACACAGATTCACAGAATGGTAGGGGTCAGAAAGGAGCTCTGAAGATCATTTAGTCCAAACCCCACTGCCAAAGCAGGTTCATCTAGAGTAGTTTGCACAGGAGCTCATCCAGGAGGGTTTTGAATATGTCCAGAGAAGGAGGCTCCACCACCTCTCTGGGCAGCCTGTTCCAGTGCTCTGCCACCCTCAAAGCAGTTCTTCCTCATGTTGAGAGGGAATTTCCTATGTTCCAGTTCCAGAGTCTGACCCCATCCTTTTGACACCTGGCCTTTAGAAATTTATAAGCATCACTGAGGTCCCCTCTCAGTTTTTATGTCAGTCAAGGACATATAAATAAGAAGTGAATAGATTCTTATTATTCAGGGTTTTATTTCTTAACTATTATTCTCATGGTGACTGAAGTCAGACAAATGGAAAAACACTTGCAAGGAATAGCCTCTTGTAATTGTTTTTCAAGACTGCTACCGCTGCCCATCTGATCCTCTTCCCCTTCTGTTTTCCAGCATTCTCCTGTTTCTCCATGGCTCCTCAAAGCCCATGGGCTGAAAGCCTGGCCCACCACTGCAACCAGCCAGCTTGTCTACAGCTGTTTGGTCTGTTGTCTTCTCTGGTTTGTTTCTAACACATCTGACTGTTTTATCAAATAAACATATCCTACCTTCAATTCACAATCTTCATTTACTGCCAAGTTTCCAGGCTTTAGATCCTGTAATCAGATTTGAAATGGATGTTACTTATTTATTTTATAGCAAGCACTGCCTTTCATTTAGGTTTAATGGTTTTCATACAACAGCTTAGAACAGCAACAGGCAAAACCATGTCATAAATCTAAATTTGAAAATGAAATGTAAAAAATAACAGACACAAACTTGAATGTGTATTTTTCTCAGCTTTTTTTCCTCTTAGAAGTCAGGAAAATACTTGCCAGTGAAGAAACTCATCTTACTGTGACTGGGATTTGGACATAAATTTAATAGTAACACCAAAAAACTAACAATTCATATATACTGAGATGGAGTAAAGTAAGCTCCTTCACTACTTCTGAACAGTACTCACTGCATATCTAAATATACTTTAAAAATGTTCCACACTCTGATAGATCTAGAACAAGTACTGAAGGAATCAAACAAGATTTTACATAAAAGCCTATGCTCTTCTTCTGTGGGAAAGTTCGTTTCCTAATGAAGTAAACTGAATGAAGACTGCAACATCAAAACCCCCAAACAATTCCCTTAAGGGAACTTCCTCTTCAACTACTGTGAAGACTTTAAAAGTTGTACTTCTAAGTTTAGCAGCAAAGGGAAGAGTACTGGCTAAGATTAGTAAGATTTTGCAATGTCAGTGACTCTTAGACATCCCCAGTTAGTAAGAAAAAATAATTAGAAATAAGACGTACAACTTAACCTCACAAAGTAGTTTAAGAAATCCAAATCTTAAGCTGTATTCAGTGCAGCTTGGGTACCCAAATTACACTGATGTAGCTATACCACCTTTTGTTCCTATTGAGCAAGAAACCAAGGCATCATCAAACAGTGTCCATAGAAAACTATAAACAGAAGTTCAGGCATGTTTATACACAAACATCATTCACAATATCAGAATATAAGCATCTTTTATATTGTTTCTACTTACCCTATGAATTATGCCTGATGAGTGAATATACTGTAAAAAGACAAAATATTTCTTAATTAATGAGGCAGGGTAGAAAGTACTTTTCATGGTGCTAATCTGAAATTAGAATGTGTTTATTTATTACACAGAAGATCTTTTTAGCTACGTTTTCAACATTTAGATAATTAAAGTAGCATTTTGCCCTTCCCCTCCCACAATAATGAGAAACCAGTAAATAAGCTTGAGTATTGCAACAGATCATAGAATTTTTTCTAATTCTTCCCATACATAAAGTCCTATTTCCAGTTTATTTGTAGTATTGCTACATAAATATATATATATATGTATCAAAATAAATCCTGGTGGTTTATGCGTCAGAAATACTCTCTTGCAATAAGCATCTCTGGAGCATCATCATAGTTTAGATTCATATGGTCCAGCAGGACTGAGTTTTAAGAGATAATTTAAGACCAGGGTGAAGGCCAGTCAAAGCCTTAGCTGGGTAGACACACTACACGCTTCAATACTTCCTTGGTGAAACATGGAGAGGTCACATTGCAAGACATTCTCCTTTACTGAACATTTTCATCACCCTTGCGGTGACTTATTTAAAGGCTCATGAACATCAAACCAACAAATAGGAAGACACCTGACCAAATATAGATGTCTGCACCCATGACTGTCACCAAATACTCCCTACTGAGGTCCTCAGTTCCTCTCACCACCTAAATGATGCCCTAGAAGAAACCATTTTCATCACAAACAATAAAGAGATCCTCCAGTAATTAGTTCAGATGCAGGCATCTCTTTTGCAAGGACTGAAATGCAGAAAGCTGTCCTGAACTGAGGAGATGCTTTTCAAGAGTGGCCTGGGACGTGCTAGTACTGTTCACCTCAGGTGTGGGGAACTGGTCTGAAAACTGCAGAGACCATACTACTGACGGCAGCTCATACTACTGATACCAGGCAGCACCAGGCTTTTTAAAAAGTCCACTGAAAGGATGGAGGAGGTGTAAAATCCCATGATCTTCACCTGGAGAGTTTTGATTTTACCCCACCCTGAAATTGGGACAATAACTGGGAAAATAGTTACTGGGAACCATCTGTGAGAGCCAGGAAGGATCAACCATGGACTGTGAGGGTGGTGTCACAGAGATGAATAGAAGCACTGAACTTTGCAGGGTGACCGCCAACCAGCCCCAGCAACCATTGTCTTCTCCACCAGCAGCCATGAAGTTGAGCAATTGATATTGCAAATGCAACAGCCCCTCTGCAGAGAAATCCTCCTTATAGTCCACTCGATGAGGGGACCAGGGAAAAGAAAACCAAGCTACAGATCAAAGCCAACTTCTTCAGACAGCTCCAATGTGCATTTCAGACTTAGGTTTCTGAATTTAAACAAAATCCATAAAACCTAAGCAGCACAAGATCTGGAACTAAAGCACCAAGTTTTTAAAGCAGTGACTCAACAAAAATAGAAATCTCAGCTGTTTACATTTTCCTCTCTTACACCTGAGACATGGTAGAGGTGTGGTCTCATAGGTTCTGAACGGAGGCGGAAAAAAAATAAATCAGTTCCCTTAACCTCGTGGTTACACCTTCATCAGCCCACCCTGGATCATGGTAGGGCTCTGCTGCTGCACAGTTGCACTGCTGACTGCTGTGCCCCAGCCCATGCAGGACCTGGCATTCGTGGCAGACCTGTTCCTGCTGCATGTTACTTGCAGATTAGGCAAGGTTCAACATCACCTATAGGAAATGTCAAGCTGTTTCACAGGATTTCCTGGGATGGAAACAAGGGACTGAGGGCGCAGGGATCTCCCCCAGAACATACACTGCAAATGAACTACAACATGTTGTTTCTGCCATGATGAGCATGAAGTGGACTGGGATGCAAGGAACCAGATGCAAAAAGAGGAAGTTTGTCAGTTATATGTGGAGGTCAGAGAGGATTTAAAAAACAAAACAAAACAAAACAAGAAAACCCAACAACAACAACAACAACAAAAAAACCCACACCAAAAAAAAAAAAAACCCACACCAAAAAAAAAACAACCCCACACCAAAACCCAATGTATCTATAAGTAGGTAAGATTCCCAACAACTAAGGAAAATGCTGACAATTTCTGTCAACAGCCATCTTGATCAAGGATATCACAATAACTACTTCTGTTCTGAATCATTTCAATGTCTTCTTACTGAAGTCTCCTGATTTTCCAGAGCATATGCTTAAAATATTCTATAGGCAATTTTTGCTGGTATGACTGTAGACAGTAAGGAAATAACTGTCAGATTCAGGAATTTTTGCACCCAAGAATGTGGCATGTAGATACAGGAATGAAAAGGACTGCACCTTTTGGAGCTTTAACTAAAGTAAATCTCAGCTGTTTTGGGGGGAAGAGCATGGTCTCGCCAGTGTTCTCACCCCACTGAAGGTTTTATGAGTGTTCACAGCACCAAAATCATGTAAACACTTTGGAGACAACTCCTATATTTTCTAAACATTCCTCTTTATACAACATCAGTGAAGTTACGTGAAATAGCACTTATTCCTAGTATTAATGTACACATCAGCCTTTCTTTAAGATTAAATACTGGTGCTGGGCTGCAGTATTTCTTTAACAATAGCAATATTTTTAAACTGCATTTTATTATCTCCTGGCAGGTAGCAGCACTGGAACTACACCAGTCTTTGTTCAGAAAATTTTCCATTTCAGTTCAATAACCTTCTGAAATGGGATCTTATTCTTAGAGACTCTCCTTTACTAAATTTTCCACTTATTTACAGATTTTTCACCCTTAACATGGCAAAGCCATCCAGACCAAAGCAGACGTATCCTTCACAATGTTATTACCACTTCACCTGAACAATATTTGATTCAAGATCCCTGTTCATGTGAGCAAAGTGCCTCGGAGCACAGCGGCTCTGTGCATTATCCTAAAGACAATTTTTGGTAGTGTGCATAAATCCTTGCATGCAAGCTTCAGATTGTGCTAGGAAGCCAGCCAACAGTTCTCTAAATTCTAAGCATTCTTGCCTATATATGCAATCTCAACACAAAATAAAAAATCTAATCAAAAGGGAATAAGAAAAGACTCAGGAGAAAATATTGTAGGCAGCATGTAAAATGAACATGAGGAGTGACTTGGCAGGGAAGGAAAAACTGAAAGGAAATGGGCGAGAGGGGGAATCGAAAGCAGAGAAGCAGAAAGAACACAAACATGAACAAAATACAGTAAATACAGATGACAAAAGTAGGAGAGAACTGAAGCAGGTAACTATTATCATGAGTACGGCAAAAGAAGCTTGAACAGGTGTTTGTATGGCCTGAGATCTATCCATCCATCCTCAGATAGTGAAGGAATAAAGAAACAGGGCTGCCACCCACCTCCCCAGGCCTCTGGGCACACAAACCCAGCTGGCACTCCTGCAGAAGAGGGGCCCAAGACAGAAAGCGCTGGAAACTCCAGCCCCTTTCCACCTACACAAAGACATTTACGTTCAGGTTGCCTTCTGTACTCTTGGACGATACACAGCTTTTCCGTCAAACAAAAATTATGATGAAAGCCCTTCCAAGTTGCAGGCTCATACGTAAATAAAATTTAATACCAGACTAAGGCCTGACTAGGAAAAAGGCAAAGGAGAGGCACGTCATTGTTTTTAAGTCATGGCAAATCCCATTGTTTTTTCCTACCACAGATGAAGTTAAATTCTGATAAATTACAAGGCTCACCGAAGAAAGGAAATGAATCTCTCATTCTCCAGAGAAAAAAAAAGACATTAAATTGGCACAAACAGAAACTGACAAACAAGGGCTGTATAGACTTACAGAGCAAAGATCTGAGGGCATGATACAAATCTTTCCGAACTCGATATGAACTTTCTACCCATCTCAATTTATATCTATCTTTTAAATCAAATGTTTTATCAGCAGGTCAAGAAAGGTCATCATCCTCCCCTACTCTGCTCTGCTGAGGTCAAATCTGGAGTACTGTGTCCAGTTCTGGGCTCCCCAGTTCAAGAAGGACAGGGAACTACTGGCAAGAGTCCAGTGGAGAGCTGCAAAGATGAGCAAGGAACTGAAGCACCTCGCTTATGAGGAAAGGCTAAGAGACCTGTGTCTATCTAGCCTGGAGAAGAGCAGACTGAGAGGGGATCTCATCACTGCTTCTAAATATCTAAAGGCTAGGAATCAAAAGAATAGGACCAGACTTTTCAGTGCTGCCCAGCAACAGGACAAAGGTCAATGGGCACAAACTGGAACGCAGGAAATTCCATCTCAACATGAGGAAAAACTGTTCTACTTTGAGGGTGGCAGAGCACTGGAACAGGCTGCCCAGAGAGGTGGTAAAGTCTCCTTCTCTGATACATTCAAGCCCACCTGATGTGTTTCTGTCCAACCTGCTCTACATGGCCTGCTTTGGCAGTGGGGTTGGACTAGATGATCTCCAGAGGTCCATTCCAACCCCTACCTTTCTGTGATGTTGAGCATTTTGGTATACGACCAAACCAGAACCAGACTACAGGTAGAATGTAGAAACAAAGCCTGCAAGGAACTGACTTGGGGGCTTAACAAAAATCTCTCTTATCCCTTCACAATACATAACTCATGCAGAGTTTTTTTCTACGTGCACTTAACTGTCACAGGTAAACAGGTTGTTACAATAGACGTATGCATCGTGATAAAATGATGAACGGCCTTCTCACCTTGGACTGGACATAAATACAGATACCATAAAGTGCTTCTGTACTATACACAAAAGACAAATGGATATGGCAGGTAACATCTTTAACACCAAAAAGCCCACCAAATTAGATTTCATCATAGTAAAACAGTGCAAAAAAAATTACAAAGAGAGGCTAAGCCTGGGAAGTTGAAAGAGTTTTACAACAAAGACCTACAGAGTGTTGCAATTTTTCTTTATAATGCCTCAATTGAGCGCTAGTGTATGCTTAGCTCCCCATACCCTGCCAAAAATGTCATCTAAATAAACACAGATGGGCTGTCTTTAATCCAGTTACAGCAGACTTTAAAATGTACAAGATCATCATGCAAGACTTGGCACTCCCTTTCTTAAAAAGCTAACTTAACTTACTTACCTGTAAAAGAAACACCAAATTGCTGACCCATTTTCTTTTTTCTCCTCATGCCAGCAATACTGCTTTCAGCTTAACCCACTTCCTACCACAGACTGTGATGCAAGAGTGTCCCTCAAGCACTGGACCACTCCTATTTCTTAAAAAATAGTTCCAACTAGGTGTACCATCACAGCTGGATAAGCTGGTTCAAGAAGCCAAAACTTAATGGAACTGATGCAGTAAAGACTGTTCCCAGATGTTTGCCATTCAACAGGAAATAACAAAACATCAGAGTCCGGCAGCTGAATAATATCATATTTCCTGCTGGTAATTTTGAGGTAAGTACCTCAAAATCTGGGCAAAGAACCAAAATATTCCGGTGAACCATTTCCAACAGAAGATCTAACACCGTTACAGAGACCAGAGATACCAATTAACTATCTCAGCTGGTTGCCTTGTACTTGGAATGAGAACTGCCCTCGTTCTTATGAAATTCTGTGACTAGCAGCTTGTATCAAGAACTTCCTGCTCTTTTCCCCTGTGGCAGGTTGACTTTGGCTGGTCACTTAGTGCCCACTGAGCTGCTCTCTCATTCCGTCTCCTCAGCAGGACAGCACAGACAAAATACAATGGAAAAGCACATGGGCCAAGATAAGCACAGGGAAATCACCAGATGCCATAATGGGTAAAACAGACTTGACTGGGGAAAGATCAATTTAATTTATTGCCAACTGGTATCAAAATAGTTTGGTTAGAAACAAAACCCCAAACAAAAATTACCTTCCCCCCACTCATCCCTTCCTCCAAAGCTCAACTTCACTCCTTATTCTTCTACTTCCACCTCTGAACGCTGCAGAGGAATGGGGATGGTGGTCAGCTCATTATATGTTGTCTTTGCTGTTCTCTGCTTTGTGCTTCCCCTGCTCCATTGTGGGGCTCCTCCTACAGGCCACAGTCCTTCCCAGACTGCTCCAGCATGGGTCCTTTCCACAGGATGCACTCCTTCTGGAGCAGACTGCTCCAGTGTGGATCACCTGTGGGATATGGGTCTTGCCACAAAACCTGTCAGGAGCCTACTCCAGAGCAGGGTCTCCGTGGGCTGCAGCTTCCTTCAGGGCACATCCCTGTGCTCCAGTACGGGATCCTCCATGGGCTGCATGCAGTGTGCAGATCTGCTCTGATGTGGTCCTCCATTGGTTGCAGGGATGCAACCTGTGCCACTATGGTTTTCTCCATGGGCTGCAGGGGAGCACCTAGAGCACCTCCTTCTCTTCCTCCCTCACTGTTTTATGTGTCTGCAAGGTTGTTTCTTTCACATTTTTTTATGCTTTAAGAGTTGCTGTGCAGCAACTGTGCAGCATTTTTTACTCCTCCTTAGATGTTGCACAGAGGTGCCACAAACATTGCTGATGGGCTCTGGTTTAGCCAGTGGTGGGCCTGTCTTGGAGCCAGCTAGAACCAGCTGCATCTGACATAGAGGAAACTCCTTGTGTCTCCCCACAGAAGTCAACCCTGTAGCCCCTCTCACCTTGCCACACAAACCAAATACGTCCTCTTTAATTCCCTCTCTGTTTTCTTTAGACATATGTCAAACATGCACAGTTGCTCTGCTTGCCTTCCACACTTACTGATCCAACAGACCTCAGAGTCCACCTTTGGTGCCCACAAACTCCACTCTGTTGGCCTCTGTGAGACAATCTAGGCCACTATGACCAAAATACATCTCTAAGCCATTTCACTGTTCGTTATTTATCCTTTCCACTACACTCAGCTCAAGCTAATTTTTTACAGTTCATATACTGCTTGCCTGTAAAATTAGCCCAAATGATGTTTGTTGTCTCTGGAGAATAGCATGCATCTGCTGGGAGCCTGTTTCCTAGACGGTTACCGGCAACTAAACAAACCACTCCACTTCAGTGTTTTCTCAAGGGCCATTTATTAGGACATGGCTTTGTAATTAGGGAACTAACTATAAAACTGAAATCATGACTCCATGTTCAAAGCCCCGATTGGAGGTGAATTCCCTCTAGTTTAAATAAAGCAAATTTCCCCAAACCTGGGTTTAGTTTCTTCATTTGTGAAATGGTACTTACAGCATTTAAATACACAGTCGTAGAATTAAAAGAATAATTATTTAGCACATGCAAAAGGCTATGTAAGTGAAAATCTACTAACTGAAGAACACAAAATCCAAGGTAGGGTCAAAGAGAAATTAGTAATGCAGAACACAGTAACAAAGTATATTTACTAAATATTGTAATGGGAGTAAAACAATTTACTTGTCCTTCTGTAACTGCAACATACTGAGAGAGAAAAGAATTTTGGGTACACTGTTCCTAATGTTCTTGTCAAGGAATGCTGTCAGCATGCTGTCCTGTAATACTGTTTATTTTTAATAGCATTTGGCAATGCAAATACAGATCTGGGAGAATCAGCATCCTGATGGATGTACCAGACCTTCCTGTATCAAAGCGAGTTCTGTATTTCCACTGCGCAGGCACACTGCTGTGCTCCACACCTTCCAGAACATCAACTCCATTTATCGCCATATGAGTGCAGAGGGAAGTCTGCTCATACGTTGTATGTTGCAGGCACAGGACTGTAAAATCAAAATTGTACAGTGCAAGCAGCAGCCAAGGAACAACATTCAAATCCAGACAGTGCCGTTCCACAGCCTTGTTGCAAAGTTCATGTCCAGAGCAGCAAAGGGAATTAAACAGCCATCACTGCAGGAGAGCCTGGCTGAAGCCTGCAGAGCTAGGTCAAGGGTTTTATTCTCTTGGAATTGTGTCAGAAAAAAAAAAAAAAAAAAAAAAGTAGTAAGTCATAGCCTTTTTTATGATCAACAGTATTGTACATCCAAAATGCAAACACCGTAATTTAAGAACTGCAGTACCAAACTAGACTGAGAAGCATTTTCATACCACATTAATATAGGTTATAGATGGACAGGGAGCTTAAAGAGTATCTTCTTTTTGTGTTGTAAGATATGAGGAAGATGACAGTAACATATTCAGAATCATCTTTGTGAGAGTCAGCAAAATTCAAAGGTATGTTTGTTTCACTATAGCTGTTGAATATGCAATCTACAGAAGTATAAATCCAAGAGATAAGAGAGACAAATAGAATCATTTAGGTTAGAAAGGACTTTTAAGATCATTGAGTCCAGCTGTTAACCTAACATTGCCAAGTTCCACCAAACCATGTCCCTAAATGCCACATCTACATGCCTTTTAAATACTTCCAGGGATGGCAACTTCATCGCTTTTATGGGCAGCTTGTTCCAATGCTTGACAACCCTTTCTGTGAAGCAGCTTTTCCTAATATCTAAGCTAAACCTTGCCCTGGCATAACTTGAGACCATTTCCTCCTGTCCTATCGCTTGTTACTTGGGAGAAGACACCAGCACCCACCTCCATACAACCTCCTGTAGGGAGCAGTAAGATTTCCCCTCAGCCTCTTTTTCTCCAGGCTAAACAATCCCAGTTCTCTCAGCCGCTCCTCGTAAGATCTGTGGTCTAGACCCCTCACCAGCTTCATTGTCCTTCTCTGGACACGCTCCAGCACATCAATGTCTTTCTTGCAGTGATGGGCCCAAAACCAAACCCAGTATTCAAGGTGTGGCCTTACCAGTGCCAAGTACAGGGGGACAATCACTTTCCTAGTCCTGCTGGCCACACTATTCCTGGAAACGAAGGCCCACTCCTGAACGGGGCACAGCATCAGGTGCCAAGGCACACAGAAAAGGCCAAGGTACTCAATACCTTCTTTCCCTCCACAATATTTGGTAATATTTACGAAATCATAGGTAGAGACCACTGAGAAGGTGTGGAGCAAGGAAGACTTACC
The DNA here is from genome assembly GCA_013398155.1 of Pedionomus torquatus. Taxonomy (NCBI): domain Eukaryota; kingdom Metazoa; phylum Chordata; class Aves; order Charadriiformes; family Pedionomidae; genus Pedionomus; species Pedionomus torquatus. The sequence goes on along the minus strand of VZRU01019404.1, from coordinate 365,958 downwards.
CTTGGTGGAGCAGAATCAGATTAGAGAACACTTAAACTGGACAGACAGAAGTCCCTGGACTCTGATGGGATGTGCTCGTGAATGCTAAGGTCAATGTCATTGTGAGGCCACTCAGTAATGTCTGAAAGGTCATAAGATGTTCCTTATGATGGGAAGAAAGCAAATATTATTTGTCCTCAAACAAGGAGGAAGAGGATCAAGGAACTAAAAGACAGTCAGCTACACCTCACTCCCTGGGAAGAAAAGGGGCAAATAATTCCAGAAACCATTTCCAAACATAACAAGGACATGCAGATGCCCGACAGCAGTCAACACAGATTTACAAAGGAGAAAGTCACACCTGCTTAACCTGTTAGCCTTCTATGATAAGGTGACTGGCTTAGTGGATGATGGGAGGACTGTTGATGTTGCTTAGCTTGATTCTGGCAAGGCTTTTGAAATTGTCTCCCATAACATCCTCATGGACAGAGGAAGCATGAGTTAGGTTAATGACAGTGAGGTAGTTGAGTCAGTCAGCTCAGCTGCCTGCATCAAAGGGTTGTGGTCAGTGGTGGGAAGTCCAGTTGGAGGCCCATCACTAGCAGTGCTTCCCTAGAGTCAGTACTGAGGCCAGTCCTCTTTAACATCAGCATGGTACATATATACCATACCTACATGTATATACCATAAGTGTAGTATGTATATACTATACATATAGGTATGGTATAAACATACACACATCTATACACCTCCATTCACATGTATATGTATACAACACACACATATCTATACATACTCTTCAGAAGTGCACAGAAAGATATACTGGGAGCAGGCTGGGTGCAGGGTGCCTTAGCAGCAGTGTACCAGACCAGTATCACTAAGCTGTGGAAAATTTTTCAAATTAGGGAAATCTGAAGCTGGTGACATAGCCGAGGGCTAAAGTCAGGGAGAATCCTGACTCTGAACTCAGCAGCAGTTTCATTCAGAAACCCCCAGATAGCATTTATCATCACAAAGCAACTTCTATGCAGAATATCATTCCTTTTACAATACAAGGCGAGATAAATTTTGTTCTACTGTCAAATGCTAAGATTTTGTAGCTCTCCACAATGGTTTACCAGGAAAAAAGATTATGAAATCAAAATAACAGTAAAAGTGACAAACCTTTAAGCCTTTCAAGACCTGATATACCAGAAACTGGATTCGGTCTTCAGTTAGTTTCTCATGCTTCATTATCTTACTCAAGTCTGTTCCCATAAATGGCATGACAAAGTAGCTTAAAAAAAAAAAAAAACCAAACACAAAAGGACAGAATTACTTGCTCTGTTTCAATTTATTTCACAAATTCTGTATGTTATAGTTCCGTGACAATACCAAATTACAGATAATTCAGTTTACCAAACAACTCCATCATCATCCCCCTGCCTTCCAAGTTTCTCTGTTTTTTCTTTTGTTTTGATTGTCATGAGAGGTATTTCCATAGTCGGTGGCAGGGCTGGGGAAGTTGCTAATTATCAAAAGAGTGCAGATTCTGAACTAGTTAGAAAGAACATAAGCAAGAACCATGTTTCAAAGACACATATACAGAAAACTATAATGTTCAAGCAATGCTGTACATCTCAAAATCATGATCGTAGCATTGAACTAGCAGCAACCAGTGCCCAGATGGTTCATTCAAATAGGCCAGGTCAGGCATAACAGAAATTGAGTTAAACAACACAAATCTGCTTGAATTTGATCTTCATACAGGAAGCCACAGATAACGCCTCATGACTAGTCAGCAAAAAGAAAGTCTCCCTCAAATGACCCACGTGACCTTTAGTTCACAAAAGCAGTTTCTCCACTACTTTTTTTTAAGCGTACACATATCTACCTCTGCTCACCTCTTGGTTGCCCAAAATCCTGAAAATAGTCGTACGTCTACCTGATGTGCAGTTTCAGTTATAAAAAAAGTCTGTCCTACTTGACTTGCACCTCCAACACTTGAAGAATGATTCTAGGGTCCCATTTAAAACATAGTGCTTGAATGCTAATCATACATATCTGCATTTTATTATGTATGCAATATAAAATACTAGCACAATAGGCAATATGAACAACATCTTTTTTGGCCCAAATGTTCAACATGAACACACAGCCCACGTTTTCTATACTGCATTTTCTACATTTTCCTGTGGAATAGCTTGCTTTTGAACACATAAATATGCAAGTTAGTTTTTGAAACATAGCTACATTAGATGAAATCCAGAACAGTTTTACAAATGTAACGTGAAATCTACGTAAAGCCCACCAGGACTTCTGATCACTGTTTCTCTAGTAGCTCTAATTTTCAAGAATTGCAGCAGGATCCACAAGCAAAACAACAGACTTGCTAAATATCTTGTGACTGAGATGATGTCAAAAGGTCAAGGAGACGTACATGCCTGGTGCTAGAAGCAATTTATATCTGTACTGTTTGGACCACGAGACTCAGAAACCAGTCAGAGAGTACAACAAACCACAGCGCAGAAAACCACTAAAGAAACCTCAGCAGCATCAGCAGTTTTGAATTAATCTTTCAATTAGGACAGTTCACCCCTGAGATGCGTCGTTTAACAGCCATCTTTTCAGTCTACTTGTTTAGGCTAAGAATTGTCCTATCATTTGGGCAACCTGGGCCTCAGGGTACGGAATCAGTACTTGAAAGGTAGATTAGGGAACCCACCAAACTGCCATTTACTAAGGGCTGAAAGAAGGACACACATTATAAGATAGGTAACTGGTTCTAACAACAATCTGGAAACCTCAGCCTACCAATTTTGAAGTAGCTGCACATAAAACTTATATGAAGATGAAACTCATAAAAAAATGCATGAAACAATTTTGGAATTCTCCATTTGAAAAAGCAACAGCCCTTCCTCTCACACAAGCAATGATGCTCTGCTTCCAAACACAAACAACTCAGAACTTACAAGTCATTAAACTTCTCCAGTGTTACATCTGGTGTGAACACATCCAGTATTCCAATGACCTAAAAATAAGGGAGAGAAAAAAAAAAACAAACAAACCATGGATTAATGCTGATTTAACACAAAAAATCCCGAACTACGTAAGTGAAAAAGCATAATCAAAAACATTTCCACAGTGAGACATTATCTACAGGCATAAAGACAGCAGAAAGAATACCTAAAGTACTGCTTAGCAACACCAGGATTTGTTACGTGTTAAATTTTATAACTCTTGAGGGCTGTTTGACCCTGTCATAAAAAAAAAATCATAATAAAAAAAAAATGTATTTACTTGAACAAGGAGTTCAGAGGCTAACACTTTTATGTAAGAGGAGAGAGAATCTATTAACTTGAATCACTGAAGTGTCAAAATCAAACCAGACAAATCGGTTTATAACCTGAAGCAATTGTAAGTGCTATTCAGCTAGCTGGGCCAGCTCCCTGACAATGAAAAACACTTTAAACATCTAACTTCAGTTACAGGATAATTTAGGTACATACACTACAATATCTAATTGGGAGCACAGAGAAGAAACTAGGACTAAACTGTTCGTATAGAGAGTAAATTACTAAGAGCTTAATATGATTTACTATGGTTTATACCTTAGGTTCTCCTTAAGAGTATTTTTTTTTGTCAAACAAAAGCATTCTATCACTCAACAGAACGTAATCTAATAAAACAGGTTTCTCACCACAGTGTTTCCTAGTAGCATGGTTTTCAGCAGCCCTATACCACCAGACTAGGTGCATTATGGTAACTGCCAGTGCTTTTCTCAAGCCCCTTAAACACCAGAAAACTACACATACAGAACTTGATGCTCCAAAAGACATAGCTGGAATTGTCTCAGCCTGGATGCTACTTAATCCAGGCAGTGCCCAACCAGCACAGGCTTCAAGGAGTCACTTCTTTTCTACCTCTGCCACTAATTCACCACCATTTCTGTCTGCTCCGAGGAAGCCTCTGAACCCTGGACTGCTCTGGACTGGTATCTCCCAGATGCAGACTGCCATGTCGACAGGGGTGCGCAGGGGTTTGCCAGAAGCCAAACCAAAAGACTAATAACCTTTATAACCTTGTTCAGACCCATCTCCAAGGGCTATACAATTAAAGGACATGGGATTATACATCAAACTGTATAAAATTAGAAACTGCAAGAAAGATGCCAGGGCTAACAGCATATTATATAATCTGACTTTACCATCAAAGTACTAAGAGAAGGACTGCAAATTCCACTTTGACAGCAAACAAGATGGATTTTGGACATTACTGCTATGCCTTGATTGCTTCACAAAACAAAAGCCTTTAAAAAAAACACTTGAAAGTAAAGAGAAGTGAGAACAGAAACGCAGGGGAAAAAATTGCAAGAAAAGACAGACGACTTCCTGTACCTAGAGCTTTAAATAAGAATCTCCAAATGTGATGAAATCTTTGTTGCACGTAGTTGTATCTTGTCCACATTCAGGGGGAACTACTACAGTTAGCCTGGATATTATCAAAATGTCACTATGATGAACAAGATAGAAATACTAATAAAGACAAAGACAGAACATAACAACTTCTTTTCTTTGTAGCCACACATAACTTTAAAAAAAATCATTAATAATATTTTTCTGAAGACTGTTATATGAAACTAATTAAATAAGAGCAATATAACTACCATAAAAGGATAATTAAACCCACAGAGGATGTAGTTATTATTTGAAGTAATACCTTCAGTGCCAAAATTACAGCAAGAACTGGCTGGGGGTTTTTTTTGCATTTTACATAAGACTTTTCGTTTCTGTGTAGAGGCAGGGAGAAAAGGGGGGGAGAGAGGAGTTTGGAAGATGTACGTGACAACAATGGAGCTATGGGCATTTCCTAAGGCAGTGTATACACACATACACAGAGCATATGCAGCCAGAAAACTTGCGTGCTCTCCAAAGATTTCAGCATTAAGAAGCAGCAAGTTAACATTTTAGCAGTAATCTTATCTAATATGCAGTTCCTTCCGCATTAAGCCCTACTTTTTCAGAAGTCCTGCTCATTTTCCTTGAGAAGGTATTTCCATGCCTTCATTTACCTAAGCAAGAAATGTAAATAAATAAACCCCATCATGTCTAAGTGTAGAAGTGAAGACATGAGGATACCACCATAAAAAGAAGGGGCACAGCAGGGGATGAAATAGTCTGGCTGCTATATCATACCCCTCTGTGCCCCAAGGCACTACCAGGCACCCCCTGTGAAATGCATGAAGAACGTGAAGAACACATTTCCATGAAGAGCATACCAAGCCTCAAACCACACTTAATGAAGTTCACCAACATTTCACTGCCCCTCCGTTAAAGAGAGCTCCCAGCAGTTACTTAATGCTGCCTGACATACAATATGCATTATTTCTCAAGTGAGGTTGCAAACTGATAAAGATAACCTTATGGCTGGGAATCCTCTGCAGTGAAGGATACCGAGACCAATGCTCCTCCTGTTGAAGGGAAACTGTATAAATAATAAACCAAGAAAACTCTTTTTAACATGCCAAGGATTTCACAATACTTCTTTTCCTCTTCCTTCAGCTTTCTAAAAATGCTGAAATCCATTTTAGTGTCCCAAGTAGTAAGACATACTAATAGTTAATCAATATAAAAATAGAAATGAGGGACCCATGTCCTTTTCCTCAATGATCTTTTTTTTAATAGCTGTGCTTTGAGATGATTTTCCTGTACTGGAACAGAGTCATTAGAATTTCCATTTAGGTCACATGTTCCTGCAGATACGTTAAGCACAAAGAGGCACAGGATAAAATAAATTCTCTGAGGAAAATATAACTCCAGCTATTTCTTCAGGAAAAGAACTGGGCACAGTGTAGGAAACTCCTCCATAATATCACGGAAAATCCTGTGTCTGTCTAAAATGCTCTCAATTAAATACAGTATTTGTGAAAACAAACAAACAAACAAAAACCCCACAAACAACCAAACCCCAAACCTTTACGATATTTAATGTCCCAGCACAAAAGCGACTGTAAAATAGTCACAAGAATAATTTTTCATAGTGTGGCGTATGTAAAATGTAACAGAGGTCTCTGTGAAACCTTCTATAGCCCTGTTTTTGGTGTTAAATTCAGCACACTTACTGATGCTACCAGAGATGGAAACATAGCCCAGGAATGAATGCAGCACACTCTGTGATGCCAATGAAAAACATCTATTAAAAACAGCAGTGGCACTGCCCCTTCAGGGTCTCATTTTTTCCCCCATTAACTCTGCCAAAAGGCAGTTTTTCGAAGAAATTAGCCCACAAAGAATGCATCTTTTTTCGCTTCACCCACTGATTGAAAACCAACCTGGATTTCTGCAGCCTCCCCTGAAGTACCTTCATCACAAGTATCCCAAGGAGAGAGTGTAACACTGTCTCTCACATCTTCCTCCAATGTAAAACCACAGTAACAGCAAAACTACCCGTCTACTGATCTAACTTGTTTTCCATGGGTGTGCTTTTACTAGATGCATTTAATTCATCGATTGTGTCTCTTCCCTATGAAGCTCATGGGGAAGCAGGTGGCAACATCTCTGGCCCTTCTTATCCCTATTGTCCCTCCCCAGAAGACATTGATACTGACCAACTTTAACTACTGTCAACAAATAACTAACAGCTTGGCCTTGTTAGGTGGTTTCTGCCCTTCCCTTCTCATCTGCCTCCTTTTCCAAACACTATTCCAGCAGTGGAGCACAACAGCAAAGAGCTCCCCATCTCCATCCTCACCCGTACTTACCTTGCCCCCAATACACATGTATTGGGTTACTTTTGTTCAAGGGCCATTCCACTGCATTTCTGTAAAGGGAAGTTCTTGATGTAAGCAGCAGCACATCAGTGGAAGCCTCAGATCTTGTATAAATAAATAAGTAATGTAGTTTATGTCTCTTACACAGCAAGTGCTGCTTTCTCTTGCGGATGTTACACATGAAAACACAGTGAAGTTGAGTGGCTTTGGCACTCGGGCTACAAACAAAAGTACATTTTTTAAGAGATATCCCTGCTGGGGTGCATTGAACTACATATTACGCTGCATTAGATTTTCTGCAGGGTTCGCTTCAACATCATGTTCCACATCACGGGGCACCTGCATCCTTTTACCACACTAGGAGATCTCAATCTTTTTAAAATTGTAACTATCTGTGAACAAGGCTTGCACCACGGTTACCTTTCTTCCTCACCATGCTACGTAATATGAGGGATGCCTGCTGACGGACAGCAAACCCCTTTCCTTTTCACCTGCCACTCAGCACACCAGCAGGCACAAAATGTACCCACGAGCATCACCACATTCTTCTTTCAGAGGAACCATGTGTAAATCTGGACAGATCCAAATCCTGTGGGCAGGCACACCTTTATCTCTGGATTGGATGGCAATCCAAAGAGCAGGGTTGGCTTTCAGTGGTGTCTTCCTTATATTCATTTACTGGACTAGGCTAATTGGTCTGCTTCACTAGTACCCGAGCCTGGGGTGTGAATAAATCAGCTGCAGCCCAACCTAGTAAAAACACCTACTTATTAGACAGGTTTGTGAAAAGGAGCAGAAATTGCAACTGATACCACTACGTGGATCTACTAGCTTTTGAGTACCAAAATAAGTGACTCTGGTGTCCTGTCAGCTCCCTAGCTGTGCTAAGCATTCAGACTGCAGAAAGACAGCCAGTTTCTCCTCTACAGCCTTTTGGCAGCAATAAACTGTCCAGTTATAACTGTACTTTTGCCTTCATAAAGAGATTTGCCATTGCCAGCCAGGGTTTCCCAATTGTTCTTTACTGGCACCTGTGTACCCAAAGGATGTGAATTTTCAGCTGGTGCAGTCCTGCAGGACTTGCTGCGGGAAACCTCTTCTAAGACAGTGAGTATGCTACCATCTGTAAAGGCATCGCTCATCTACAGCTCCCTTCTGGGTCTGATTTTGTGCACCGCAGAGGCTGTTGCTCTTTTAATGATCACATCAGGCTACATGAGCTGAAGAAGGTGACAGTTTTATGACTGTCTCAGGCAGGAACATAGAGGGCTCCGCTATTTTCTCTAGAACAAACTCCTCCCTTGGTTGATACCGTGTAGGTGTAAAAAATCCCAACATTTTTTCAAAGTAAAGAAGTCAACAGAATTTAATAATAGCCAACCTAAAAGTGAAGGCCTGCATCGTCCTTGGAAACATAACTGTAGAGACAGATAATTTGGTGTCTGTTGGATACCTGAGTTCATTCCAAAAGGGGAAAATAAAAGCTACATGGTTCTCGTAACACAGAACACACAACACGCACTGGTCTTCAGATGTGGGAATACACCAGAGAATAATTTCCACTCAGAGCAATGAATGAGAGCATAATATAGAGCACCTTTAAAAAAAATACTCCATTGCCTCTTACATACAAGAGTTTCCAGGAAAACATCTGTAGAATATTAACTGACCCGAGAAACGTTTAACAGGCATTTGTCAAAAATTTTATGCCAGAAACATGTTCAGAATGTAAGTTGATGGAATTCCATCAGAATTCCTGTACATGCTTATATGCATACAGAGATATACACATATGTACAGATGCATGCATCTACCACTGGTTTTGGTTTTAAGCCAGAGCTACAATAGATAGTTTTAAGGGTCCTTACTTTAACTGAACTCAAAATGGAATAAAAACAGGGAACAAAAGCAGCACCACTGAACAAGACTTCCTAAAGGTAAACAATCTGTTCTTCTATATGAGACACAGAAGATGCCAAAGAAATAATCAAGAGCTGCTGAGGCTGTAGTGGGATGAATACTTCAAGCTAGCATGAGTAAATGCACAAAAAAACCCACAACCACCAAACCCAGGGCTTTCTTCATTCTGCCTTAGCTGGTTTTATTCCTTATTTTCACACCATTCCCCCTCTAGTGCCAGAAAAACTGTTTATGCAGCTACAGAGTGATCCAGCAGCTTAGCACACTGGAAACTAACTTTTCTTTTTGACAATGTCTGAGGAATTGATCTGGGTTAGATTGCTTGGGCAGTAGAAATAGCTCATGATGATGTTTGTAATACATCCCAGATCCACTCAAATTTGGTCTAGCCCACCAAAAAAAAAAAGAAAAAAAAAAAAAGAAAAAGGATATCGGTGCCATTAAAGACAGTGATTTATCTCCTAACAGGTCCCATCCTCTCCATACAGAGTCTCCGCCCTGTGGTCCTCAGCACCATTTGTCCTCTGGATTTGTTTGGTAAGGGTTGATGAGAATTCCCATGCTATCAAGTTTGCACGGTTTGTATAGAAATATTCCTCACTCCATTTGAGTAGTGTCCTGCTTGAGACTCATTAAGGAGAACAAAGGTCTAACATATCTAATAGAAGATGGTCACAGCAGCAACCAGAGCTGCCTCCTCCTGAAAACGCCTAAACAGACAAGCCTAAATTGATCCACAAGTTAGCTTCCATATGAGGTAAAATACAGTTCCAGTAGAATTCAGTAGGACGATTCCTACATTTGTTTTTACAGGACTCCTAGTCATCCTTCAACCCTTCCACATTAAGAAGATTAGCATATTCCTCAAAGGGTCTATAATAGAGGTCATCCAGGGTATTAAGCAGAAGTTTTCCTCCATTTTCTTCACTGAACCATGACATGCTGATGAATTAAATCACTGTGGTGTGGCTTTAATGGTATCTTCTGCTACCTTAATGGAGGATCAGAGATGCTATTTTTAACACGATGTGTCAGCCCATTACCATTTCTTCCATCATTCTCAATACAGCATAAGGTTAAATAAACTATGATAACATGTTGCTACATGCTCAACACAATGCTTCCCTGATAGCTATGGAGGGCAGAGATGGTCCATCGAGAGGTAATCACGGTGAAATACACAAAGCATCATGCTCTGCATTCAATCCAACACCAAATGCACTATGATTACAGAAGTCACTTTAAAAGAAAAACAGATGAGAAGAGTGAATTGTATGTAATTTTAACTATTAAACAAACATAACCTTGAAATAATTTATATCCTGAAGTAGGAAATAAGCAAGATGAAGATTTGCACTGGCAGATTAGTGCAATGTGACAACAATATCCCAAGTCTAATCCATAGTGGTAGTAACTTTATGCCAGCTATCACACATCACCTCCTCTACGTAGTTACATTACCAACGCCCAAGAGAGAGAGAACAGTGGCACTGTCATTTTATTGTGGTCTTTTAAACAATTACTTCAGTTTTATTAATGTCTGATAGCAGCTGTGTTTATAGCACAGCCAGAAAGATAGAGAACTGCTATTTTATACAAATATGCTATAATGTAGTAGTTAACAGTAAAATCAGGAAAGGTACTTCAATCACTGTTCTATTCTACTAACTCCTGTTATATGGAAATATGCACTCACATGAGTGAGGCCCATTCAAAACTCCATAGCCAGACCCATGGGAGCCACGATGGTAAGGAGAGAGAATGGGCAGCTGTCCTGACACTACTGTACATACCACTGAAGGTGCACACAGCACACTGGGCACTGCTGAGATGAATGGAAAAGGACCTTACTGTCTGCCTGTAAATCCAACCTTTAGTAGAAATATGCAAAAAAAAAGCGGCTTTTTGACAGAGTGGGGGTGGGTCNGGGGTGGGTCACAGGGGGGGGGGGCTGAAAATCCTGATGAGTAGTAATGCTGGTTTAATTTTGGATGGGTAGAGCCGCTAAAGGAGCATCCTGAGATCAGCACAGGAACTAGAAGTCTGAAAAGGTACTGTTGTTACTCCTAATTCACCATGGGCAAAACAACTGACAGAAAGGTGCGAGGCTGGGAAGGTGGATGGAAATTCTCATGATGGGCTGTAGCACCATCTCAGCTTCATTGTGGACAGTGGAGCTGTCAGCTTTTGCCTCCACTGCAGCTACAAAGCCCTGCAGAATCATTTATCCAGTCTTTGTTCTTTAATGAGTAGATGTCATAATTAATGGAGAAACTTTTCCTTAGTACACAAACCAGATTCTTCTTTCTGTGGCCCAAACTGTTTCATAAGACTGTAAATTATTCCCTTGATTTTTAATTTACCGATTTTTAACTTTTACAGATTGTGTTCACATTCCCCAGTGAATATTATTTTCTAGACTCTAATTATCAAAGAAGTCCATGGAGGGGTTCCAGAGTAGTATCCCAACGGGCATAAAACCACATAAAACCCATAAGGAGCAGAACACACTACCCCAACAGTTTATTCTGGGAAATAGAAGAAAAATAATCTCAAAATTCTGGACACAGTTAGGAGCTTGGCAACTGCACGAGTTGCTCTGCTCCCAAATGTTTAGTAAAGAAAACACTGAGAGTATGAAAGCCCATGCATGACACAGAAGCTCCCTGCAAACATTAACTCTTTAACATATACAGCAGTGGTTATGAAGCAGTTACTACAAAACAATCAAGTAAAGCGATCAAACGTGTTCGAAGATTCAGGCTAAAATATTAGCAGGTTCTTAAGCCTACAAAAAGGTTTGCTTTTTCCTGCACAGTCAGGACACCCTGCAGATTATTCTTCAAAAATGAATCTGGTATTGTTGGTACTCGCGATTTTAATATCATAAAGTTCAATGGCAATGACTGGCTATTGTTACTGCCAGTTCCTCTTATCCTCACTTTCGATCTCTTAGGTATCCTTGAAGGCCATCTGAATGGAGCTATGTTGTTATCTCCCACATTATCAACATTCTAAACCTGACTCTTAAGTATCATTTTAACAACTCACTTTGAACTCTCTTTTTTTCCCCCCCAAGTGCTCATGACGAACAACGTTTAAAGCCACTGCTGTTATCCTTCAAGCCCACTCTGGGACCCTTCTCACCTGGAGTTCATGCTTTGATTCCACAATAACTGCTTTCACACAAGTCTCTCCTCCTCTATTTTTTCTTAAACCACTAAGCAGTGTTGGAACTAAGTAGCTTTATCTCAAGGACACTTTCAACACTTCTTTCTATGGCTGTTCTTTTGCATTATATGGGAATCTGTGCAGAGCATGTATCCTATTCTGTGCTTCCCAGTAAACAATTTATTTAGTTATTCACAAATTCTTCCCTTTTCACATTAGGATGAACCCAAAACTTTCAAATGCTTCATGAACAATTAAAAAAAAAATAAAATTAAATTTAAAAAATCAGGAAAACCTCACCCTCTCCCCAAAGATATGCACATGTACCAGTCATCTTCATGCAAATTCAGAAAAGAGATGCTGGAACTTGAGACAGGCACAGACACATGCTCTTCACCTCCCAGGAATGCAGTGATAGAGATGGTAATTTCTGGTCCTTAATCCCTCTCTCTAGCTCTGAGCACTAGTCCCACCAGGATCCTAAGCTTCCCCACCCAACCTTTCCTACATGGAAATGCAGTGGTGTTTCCCACAGGATATTCTAATTTTTGTGAGCTGATGTAAAGACAGATGCACAGGTCTTGTCCAGAGACCACTCAATTTCACATAGCCACACACATGGCTTTTCCAATTCTGCCTAATTGTCTTTCAGCTTTTTGGGGTGTATAAACTGGGACCTGGGGGGGATATCTGCTAAATGACCCAACTCACGTTTTCATGCTTCATGTGTTTCAGAAGGCGCAGCTCTCGGTAGGCTCGTTTGGCGAAGAGTTCGGACTGGAACGGGCGGTACAATTTCTTAATGGCCACCTTGGTACCACTTCTTCCGTCGACGGCTGAGCTTTAAGGGGAAAGGAAGAGTTTGGGGAGCGAGGACCGAAGCGGGACCGCAACCGCCGCCGGCGCTGGGAGGGGGCCGCATCCCGCCCCGCCCGCCCCTCCAGCCCCTCAACCTGCCCGGGTGCCTGCGTGGCCTCCCAAGGGAGGGGACCACCTCCCTAAAACATCTCGCCGCGTTCCATTCGTTTAAAAGGCTGCCAGGCCCTGTAATGAAAAGTAGCCAATTTTCAAAAGCTTTAAAAAAGGAACATCTGGAGAGGAAGGAGGGGGAAAAAAAGCGCAAAACCCCACAAAAATATCCCCCAAAGCACCACCACCACCACTAGGTGTCCCGTCCCGAGGGCCAACAGCCCAGGTTCTGGGGACGCTGCCGCCCCGGGGGGAGCCAGGCAGGGCGGTACCGGCCCCGGGGCTCCGCTTGCTGCAGGGATGAAACCGGGCGGGGGCCG
>VZRU01019404.1:312515-352478 GCA_013398155.1 Pedionomus torquatus | reverse complement strand
CCGCTGAGGCGGGCGGTGTCGAACCGCGGGGCGTCCGGCGGCGCTGGGGGATGCCCCCACCCGTCCTGCCCGCCTGTGCTCGGCGGCGGGGGAGCAGGTGCCGAGGCTGTCGCTCCCCACCCAAGGCATAGAACCATCGAATGGTTTGGGTTGGAAGGGATCTTCGAGAGCGTAAGGGGCTGGAAACTGACGAGACTGCGGGTGCTTTCAGATGACCTTTGCAACCAGGTGCAGGGCTGTGGGCTTCCCGGTTCATCTCAGGGTCAGACCCCGGGTTTCAACAATATTTCATGTCGTTAGATAAAATCAAACCCACGCTTGAATCAGTTGCCCAGAGTAAACGGTCCCCTGGGTGGCTGGTGCGGTATGAAACAGTTCAAGCAGCAGCCTGAAACAGTTGGGGGGCTGGAGTACGGAAAACAGTCACCTTCTCATGCCTCTAATGTAAATAGGCCTGGACTGGCACGTGGCACGTGGCAAAGACCCCCTTTAAAAAATGCTTTATGTGCTCTCTGTGTTAATATAATTAAAATTCTTGTCCTTCAGGGTCTGCTAAAACCTTTGTTTCATCTGACTTCATCCCTGAGCAATGTTACTGAGGTTAGATAACTCAGACTTGCTGTCACTAGAGTTCAATTTGTGGTTTAGCTCAAAAAGGGCAATCTGGCAAGGTTTTGCTGTTCCTGATGCCTTTTTGGTAGTTGCCATGGGCCCGAATCTTTTCCTGCCTGACTACTGAACGTGGACGAGTGGCCCTGCCCTTCCTCCTCCTGATACTTACGTATTGGGTGCAGGAGGAAAACGTCCTTCCAACCAACACCTGTGAGCTCCAGCACTGATCTCTGCTGATGGCCACCTGCTCCTGGTTTAGTGAGAATGGAAACCAACCTTCTGACATTCGGCAGGTAATGTGAGGGTTGTGTCAAGTGTACACATTAGCTTTTAGAACCCACCGTCCCAGCAGATTTTTATATATTTTTTATATATATATATTATATATGTATATTATTATATTATATTATAAATATATATATATTATTTCTGTCTTCCCTTTTTTATCATGTTTGCCATTCTGATGATGGCTGGAGTGAAATGTGGATATGGGCAAAGTGAAGGACAGAGAAGCTTTCACTCAGCTTTGAGCCTGTCCATTAGTTAAATTACTTCTAATAACAAGTATGAATGTTTCCAGTACAGTAAGGATTAGTCTGATTTTGATCCCTCACCTACTTCCCTTTATCCAGTTGTAGCAAAATGATGCTTTCTAGTTGCTTGCTTTTTATCAAGGCAGAAAGAGATGATTTTGATACAGTAGATGAAAGTACTAACCCAATACTGTGACAACATCACTTTTGTGCAGAAGCTGAGAGTATTGAAGAGCAACTTTGGTAAGAAATTTTAAATTAATTGGCAAAGTTGGCCAGTTCTGGTTTTCCCATGTTTTTCCTTCATATAAATATTTAAGTATACTTTGACATAGATGGGTGAGGTAGCAGCATAGGTGAAATGCAAGACCACCTTTCCCCATCAGTTCATTGCAGATGAACTGATAAACTTACTGAAAAGACTATGAAGTCAGCACTGTTGTAATGAGGGAAGCTATGTCTAATAAAAAGATTAAAAGTGTCTATGAAGGGAGCAAGATGAGAAACTTGGATCTATCCACAACTGATAGATCTTACAGCAATGTCACAAAAAGCGTGAGTCTCAGCATCCTGCTAGGCTTGGCTGGAGACAGGGTGATGCTTTTTCCCGAAGATCATCTGTTGCAATGAGACTAACAGGATACTACAGGCATATTTGATCCCAAGCAATGTGTTCTTGACAGGGTAAATTAACAAAGGAATGCTATCAGATGTTTCTGATTCTGGCAGATGTTCATTGTAAGGCTTATAGAACAAAAAGAGACCTTCTGCAGACATAATGAATAAAAGTTAATAAATGCATTAATTATGCAGAATTCCCACTTTTCCAATGCGCTTCCCATAAAGGGAAGCTTGGCAAGGTTCTTACCAGGAAGTAAAATCCATTTTGATATCTCAGGATTTTTTTAAAGAGCCAACTCTCCACATGTTGGATGTCTGCCATCAGCTGCAGAGCATGTGAGGTAGCTGGGATGCACACAGTAGTCTTTCTAATCCCTCTGGGGACTGAGAGCTCATTTACGCTCCAGCCTGGATGTGAGATTTTGGTGCTGGAGCAGGAGCTCTTCAAGAGAGCAGCAAGAAAGCTAACCATGTTTTCCTGAGCAATTCTGCATGTATGGAGTCTGGTGACACAGTCTGGTGGCAACGCTGCTCACAACAAACTGTTAATTAGCAATGATGAAATGGCACGGCTTAGTTTGTCAGGAGCTGAGCTGTGGGCTGGCTGTCGGGCCCTGGGCGGAGGAGGTGTATCTGTGTGAGCAGGGAGAGGGGCTGGGACCTTGATCACCAGTCCAAGCACTGGCAAGGTGGACTCAAGCAGGCAAAAGCAGGAGATTATAGAGTCATAGAATCATAGAATAGTTAGAGTTGGAAGGGACCTCAAAGATCATCGAGTTCCAACCCCCCTGCCATGGGCAGAGACACTTCCAGCTATGGCAGGTTGCTCAAAGCCCCATCCAGCCTGGCCTTGAACACTGCCAGGGATGGGGCATCCACATCTTCTCTGAGCAACCTGTTCCAGTGCCTCACCACAAAGTCCTTGGAAAAACCAAGCATCTTCCCGCCTTTCTGTCTGCTTATGTCTTTCACATGGTCATTTTATTTTTGATACGCTCATTGACATATGAACATACCTTAAATGTCAATAAACATAAGATCTTGCTGAATTGTCAAAAGCTCATTCCTAGAATATTACATTTTAACCAGCTTTCTATTTCCCCACCTTCAAGAAGTACTCTGTTCTTGTCTACTTAGATATGTTGCCATGGAGGAAGTGAGCCCATTTTATTACAAGGAACAAGAAGCAGAACTTGAATCAAAAAAATAAATCTTGGCTTTCATCTGAAAACATTCCCTTGCTATTGTGTTCCCACCCTTCCCCAGTGGAGCTACTGCCAACTATTTTGCAACTTCTCTGGTTTTGTCTCCCTGACCCCTGAGCAAGGCGCTTCGGTTGCAGTTTCTGTGACAGGGAGCAGCCTCACGGTCCCTGCCGTGTGGT
This sequence comes from Pedionomus torquatus, assembly GCA_013398155.1. Classification (NCBI taxonomy): domain Eukaryota; kingdom Metazoa; phylum Chordata; class Aves; order Charadriiformes; family Pedionomidae; genus Pedionomus; species Pedionomus torquatus. Next base: position 349,328 of record VZRU01019404.1, on the reverse strand, counting down.
GAGAGCACTCAGCCATCACCAGAAAAGAATAAATGTATATGCACCACCTAAATGAGTTGTTGTTTTTTGGTTGTTTGCTTGTTTGTTTGTTTTTAAGTGGCTTTTTGTTTTTTTTTAACTGCCCATTTCATTTGTTCAAGAGCTCCAGTGAGAACTTACCAAGTAACTTTAGTACCCTGTCAGCCCCACTTGCTGCAGGTGGGTGGAGGAAGCGAGGCTGAGAGCAGAGGGTAGCAGACAGCTGTGTATAAATCAACTGCTTTAACGCTCCTGACTCTTTCTCCTCAGAGCCTCCCTAAAGGTCTTTTTCATACTCATTCCTACAATTAACTGTAGGAGTTTTGTTTTGAAACTGTCACAGATTGTCACAAACTGAGATGCTGTTGCATGCAGAGGAAAAAATACTTCTGTGTTGAAGAGTTTCCCCACTTCAATGTAAAAATAATGCAAAAAGAGCATGAAAATGTATCATTGACAGCCTTATGTGTTTGTCATTACACAGTTGTGCACATCACCTGTTTAAATCACCAAAAGCTTGGTGTTACTCCAGGCCTGTCCTTCCCATCCTCCTTAATTGCGTTCCTTTGCTGTGTTTCCATCTCAACCTGATGAGGGAGCTGGACAGGACAGGAATATGTGGTGTTATTTATGCACAGAATATAACATAACTAAGGTTTATTCTTGATTTCAGCCTTCAGGCTCTATTATAAAATAAGTATGAAATAGGAATAGATTATCTTGGTGCTAATCTACAGGATATTATTCAATAAGGAGCAAAGTATGGCTCAGTGGAGGCTGCCAGTTATGGCAGATTCAAAGTATATTTGTCTCAGGGCTGCCACTGTGTTTCAGTATTTCTACTGTGTTTAGTGTTGTTTGTGATCGAATGGGAACCTGAAAGGACTAGCTAAAACTCTGTATCGTAGCATACATCTTAATTTGTGACAATAATTGAAGCTGAGGGACTACGTGAGCACAAAATGAGGCATTTGCATGCACACAGGATTGAAGCCTAATTGAACAGTTTCATTCATTATGTAGAATTTCCCATCTAATGGATTAAGAGTCGGATTGGTTGGAAGATGAGCGTTTGCATCAGAAGACCACAATATATTCCCTCCTTGCAGTGAAAACTTAGACCCCTTTAGGCAAATCAGTTCAATATTTTATCTTACGGCAGAAAAAAAGGTCAGTGGCAGCCACACTAATGCAGCTTTCTTAGTCTCTTGATAGTAGTCCCATAAAAACCCATATGCTTTTTTGCCTAGACTCATAAATTAATGACACTTGGTACTCTCACACGTGCGAGCATGCTGATTTTCTAAGGATCAGCTTTGGAGAGTTGCATTACATCCATAAACAGCAGCAGCACGGTTCAAGTATAAGAGAAACAAGCAGCTGCTTTTAAAGCAAACAGAGGTGTTGCTATTAGCTCCTTCCTAAGGAGACTGATCTTGCTGAGGCTGGACTCCTTTGCTGCTGCTACCAAGAAGCACTGGAACAGCCTGCCCTGGGAGGTGGTGGAGTCACCATCCCTGGAGGTACTGAAGAAACATATAAATGTGGCACTTCAGGGCATGCTTTAGTGGCCGAGATTGTTGGGCTGGGTGATTTGTTTTGTGGGGTTGATGGGGGGGGAAGTTGTGTTTTTTGGTGTGCGTATGGTTGGACTCGATGATCTCAGAGGTCCCTTCCAACCATGAAGATTCTGTGATTCTGTGACATAATTTACTCAACTTGCAGTACAATTATCTTGTAGCAAGAGCTAAATCTTTACCAGTGCTCATCTGTCAGGTTTTCTTGGGCCAAGTCAGAAACTTGCAGATGTAGCAAAGGGTACTCAAATAATTTGGCAGAGCACTGGAACAGGCTGCCCAGAGAGGTGGTAGAATCTCTGTCTCTGGAGAGATTCAAAACCCAACCAGACATGTTCCTGTGCAACCTGCTCTAGGGGGACCTGCTTTGGCAGGGGGATTGGACTAGATGATCTCCAGAGGTATGTTCCAACCCCATATCATTCTGTCCTTCCTGCCTGCAGCTAAATGCAGTACATTTTTAACAGTCACCATTGACCAGGTCCCAAGAGTCAGGAAGGTGGACGTTTTCTTTGCTTGTTATGATCCAGAAGCACATGTGACGGGAAGAAAGGAAGGAAGTGGCTTTTGTATTGACAGCTCCCCACCTCTGCCCTTGAAAGCATTGTCCCCCTCCTGTCCCTAGGGTGAGCCCAGTGTGTCAGGTCCTGCAGTGTACTGACCCCCCTTCCCTCTTGCTTTCATCTTTAGCAACACATCAAAACCATGCCAAGATCACTAATAGGACTTCCACAACAATGCTGCCTAATTAATAGCTCTTGACCTACTGGTGCATGATGTATTTTTTCATCTATCTGTTCTGATCACCTGACTTCTTATTATTTTTCCCCTATAATTTCCTGAAGTTATTAGTAACCCTGCTGTTTCATGCTTGTGTAGCCGCTTTGTATGTTCTCTGTGTGTTATGGCAAGTGGTACCCTGTAACATTGTGCTTTTCCTCTAAACCATCCTGACTTTTTCTCTCCATTAGCACATTGTAAATTAGAGATTTATTTAATCTTGTCTTCATTTCTGCTTTGTCTCTTTGCATATCAGATTCCTGCTGACGGGCTTTGGTGTTGATGAGGTAGAGAGCTTAAAAAATAAAGATGAAGATTTAAGAAGAAACATAGCATATACTTATGCATGTCAAAAGGTTGTGATGTATGCAAAAGACTTTTTCTTCCTTTTGCAAGACCTTTTGCTTCCAGTGATGATAAAATTCCTAGACTTGAGGTTGCACTTAACGCTGATTAGAGTGAGATAATAAATAGAAGTGATTTCAATTCAGTAGGTGGAGGGATAAGAAGCTCTTGTGACTGAAAGCTGAAATTAGGTAAATTCAGACTAGAAGTAAATTGTTAACAATGACAGTAATTAACCAGAGAAAGCCCCTGGAGAGTTGTGTTCTCCCCTGGTGGAAACCTGAGCTGCCTCCTCTGCCAGCATCACTCAGCCGTGCTCCTCTGAGCATCCCTTCTGTGCTTCACAGGTGGTCAGGGATGATGAGTGCCCTAATTTAGCGTGGGCTAAAGCCTACGACACCCTCCTCAACTGAACATGTGATGTGCAGAGAACCTTCAAAAGCACGATCATAGTCACGAGAGTAAGAGCGGTGTCAGGAGATTAAAATCCCACAGTGTAGGCAGGCTCCACTACAAAGATTGCAAATAAAATGTGGACCATGTAAACAGTGCCATAATTAAAGACATCCTTAGCAAATAATTTTTCAGAACATAAACCCCTTAGTTCAGTATTTACTTACCTTTTAAAATTTGCTTTTAAGTGATGTGCCTTACAGGTTCACTGAGCCTGACAAAGCCCTCGCTCCTAGATGTTTACCTCCATTCGCCTGTGTTGGTTGACAAATGTTTTTTTCCCCATCTGTGCTAAAACGATAAGCGTTGTTAGTGCTAAGCCTTCCACCTTGCTGTCCCGGTGGGGTACCCGCTTCCCAATTACCCTGCTCTGCTGCTGTAAACTGATAAACTTCCCACATTGCAGTCCCACGTTGGATTCCCACAAGGGAGTCGGTTACCTGCTCTAGAAAAATAGTTTAATTAGTGGCTTTTGAGGTCTAAGAAATCACCTTTGTTTTGCAAATTTAGAAATAAATAAATAAATCTCTCTCCCTACTGCTTTTCTTGACATTAAAATGAGATGATTTATGGGTTTTGATGGTACGTCATTAAAAATAGCTGAGCTCTTGTTACCCATTACTGTCACCTTTAATTAGTTTAAATATGGCTATGACCGTATTCTTCCTACATAATTTATCTCCTAGGAAAAAATTACAACTTTGAATGTAAAAGGAAATACTCAGAGCTGCCAGAAGAGCACATTTTGCAAGGGCTATAAAACTTCCTTGCTACCTCCAGTTGCAGGGCTATGGTAAGAGCAGACCCTCTGGTCGTTGCCTACCACAGAGTTTTATGCATCTTTTGAAACATTTGGTGCCGACCATCCTCGTAGCCAGGAAACCAGATTAAACAAATGACAGGACAAAACCCACACTAAGTTAATTATCGTTGGATGCAGGCGGTTCTTGTGAAATCTCTTTACTTCATCCTTGCCCTTCCAGCTGGAATAGAGCTGCAGAACAGGCCAGCAGGCTCATTATCAGGCTTCAGAGAAAGTAAAGCACTGAGCTACTTTTCTGTTAATTGGTAAACAAAAAAATGAAAAAAATAAATTTAAGACGTGACTAAGTGATTATTTTCATTATGTAGCCAGACAATCAATGTAAGGATTTACAATGTTTTCACTTACTTTAGCCAGCATGAAATTCAGTGGTTGCAGGACCACTGCAGCTTCATCCAGCTTCGTAGGAAGCCAAAACAATGATGGCCAGAGAACGCTTCTGAGGATTCAGGAGAAATTCACGCAGGCATGTATTTCCAGAATAATTTGTCTTATAGAAAGCTGAACACAAGTGGGTGTATTCCACTGAAAGCAAGTATGGGATAACTGGCCGACATTAGCAACAACAGCACACCACTTAGCCCACAAATCAGGAGCACATTTTCTACATGGAATGCTTATTTCTCAAAGAAGACAAACAATACTCAATACTGTATTAACTACCTCTGAAAAATCAAAGTTCTTAGACTTGATTTTTTTTTTAAATCTGTTTATTAAGAAAAAGCTTTTCTTTTACATAGAAAAGATACAGAGGAGGGTAAATAAATGCAGTAGAGTTCATTACCTCATGTAATAGCTGTACAACTGAATCTAATGTCAGAGGTTACAGAAACCCCAAATAATATAAAAAGCCACCTCCAAAATAAAACTCTGACAGAGTGAGAATGAGACACAAAAATGAACAATGTTGAACAACCATGAATCATAAGTGCGTAGAAAGATACGGTCAATACATCAAAGGGGCCTCACGCCAAAGGATATTCCTGCTTTGGTATTATGCCTTTGACGGGGAAATCAGATAAATTTAATTCTTTAACACATATTTGGTATCCGGTGTATCTGACAATTTATTATTTAATTTTCCAGCTTTTCAGAGCTGGAAAGCCTTTAAAATTTTACTTATATAGAAAGTCTGATGGGACGGATATTTTGTTTTGTCCTGTCTTCCAATGGCAATTGTTAGGTTATTTTCCCAAGGATTACATGAGGGAAAATACAACAGTGAGGAACTGTGAACTGAACTGAGCACTCCTGCACTGCTGCCCGTGACAGCCTTTGCTGAAGCTTGCTGAAGACTGCAGAGATCTGCTGCAGGGCCCTTGGGGCACCTTCCTGTCAACTCGGGCAAATGCAGCAGCGCTCCACTGCCGGCATGGTCAGGAGCACCACTGCCGAGTAGAATGGTCTCACAAACGGGTATTGTGCAGATTAATAAAATATAAATGGGGAAAATAATGAGAACGGACACTTGAATGGCAACAGAAGACAAAGATTTATTTTTACTGACTTTCAACTGGTATTAAGATTGCTTGAGAGACATCCAGTAAATCTCTAAGACCACCACAGATATGACTACATATGCATATTCTGTCTATCTCACTAGCACGCCCTCTCTTGATAAAGGCACTAACTATAAATAATATGAAAACGGACAGATAAAATGCCAGAAAAGAAATGGATTGCTTGTATGGATTTCTATGTTTATGTCTGCATACATTCATGCTTTAAATGTACAGTTTGAAAATTAATTTTAAAAGTCACCTATATTTTGGCAATACAACTGATAAAATGAAACATGCAGAACACACAGCTTGACAGAACTCAGTGCATAATTTCGTCAGAACGAAGCAGTTCTTTATCACCCTTTGTGAGTCGGGAATACATTCATATTACAAGGCAAGAAAAAACAACCCACCCCAAACAGACAACAGCTGGATTCTGTATAATGCATCTGCTTTTCCACATCTTCTCCAACATCTTTGGATAGTAAAAATCTACATCTGACCACAGGTTAAATTGAATGGTTATATTTTAACAGTCTTCATAGTGCAGCAAGGCAAGAGAGAGCTGCTGGTATTCACTGTTCTATCTCCAGGCTATCCATTTTCAAGTCAGGGGGTTTAAAGCTAATCACTTCTCCATAGGTAAGCTCTGTAGAGAGGGTGTAAGGGAGAGAGAAGAATTAGGTGATATTCCCTTCGAAAGAAAAATATTCCAGACAAAACATGCTACGGATGCATGGGACTTGTAGTTTGTATTTCCAACCTTTTTAGAGTCCAGATCCAAAAATAGACTGAATTCACCAGGAATCCTTCTGTTAGCCTCAGATTACGAGTTAAACTCACAAATACTGTTATTGTACAACATGTCTGTCCCCTTCAGCTAATTACTAAAACACACAGGCCCTGAAATGGAAACATCAATTATGCTGTCAGATGACCTGCCAAAATGACGTAATAAAAGACAAAAAGTAATGGAAAATTGAATGTTTAAAAGCACCAGAACAGGTTTTAAAATGTACACTTTTTACTGCTGAGAATGTTCTTTATCATCTCCCAGTCAGTTGCCTTCACCATAAATCACTCACAATTTTGCACTAATGTCTTGTGATCTAGTCTTTGGGGACTGTTGTCACTTTTTAGAAAGATTTTATTGCAAATAACTTATTTCTAAGGTCTTCTGAAAAAAAAAATATGTTCTTTTGTCTTAGAAGCATGTAACAATTCTAATTGCATCAAAGAAAGCTTAACTAGAAGCATGTTCCTTGCTATTTCCCCCTGCTTTAGGAATAGCCCTTTATCTTTTCATGTGGACAGTGCTGTCCTGTTTTGTGCCTTCCACAGTAATGCAGTATGTTGTCAGTGACAACCTCCTATGTATCTTCTCAAGCCAGCTATTGTGTTTTAAGGACCAAATCCTATGCACGCGTAAATATAAGGCTAACAAAGCATTATTTCAGAATCTGTTTCCTAAACAGTGATATTTAAATCACATCAAACCTGTGACTATTAACTTGCTTATTTAAATAGATCTGCCTGAGATAGCTGCTACACCTGCAAGTGGTCCCAGCGTTCCTCTAAAAGGTGTGTAAAAACTTTGCTTATGCTCTGATTGTGTTATCTGTAGCATGGTGTATGGTGACCTCTGTGCCAGCTTCAGCCAAGGATTTCTCTGAAAGATGCTGAGTTTGCAGAACCCCCAAGGCAAAAGGATTCTTTAACTGACTCTTTCAGTGACCGATCTGAAGCTATCAAGTAGCATCTGGCCACAGGCAGCTGGGTAAGGCTTAGAGCAGTCCTGAGCAAAGCTGAAGGAAAGCAGTGTCCTCACAAGTCACATGCCTGGGTCTGTATTAGAAATTATTCTGGCTGGATGTGCGTTACATGTTTACAAAGATTCTTACTTGGCTCTTATGCCACCTACTCAGCTGAGAGTCCAGATGTTAAGCTGAGATAGTGCAGCTGGAGCTAAGGAGAGACAGTGCACAGCATTCAGCTCTGAACTGCATACTCTAATATTTTCTAACCGATTAAACACATCAGAACAAAAATCTATGAGCTTGGGCTGCAAGCCTCAGCAGTGTGCCACGGAGGACAAGGAAACACTTAGGTGCATAATACATATGACAGTGCCTGAAATCTCACTTTACTTTGGTGTGCAGTCCCTCTTGGGAGCAAGCGCCAGTTTTTTAACTTGAACTGAACAAGAGAGGGACCCATCTTGAGAAACTGGGTCAACATTTTATCAATGATACAAACTTTTTAAATACAAATATTCACCTTTCACGTCATCTCACTTAAATGTGGCACTTGCTGTACTTGAAAATAAAGAGTTTATTCCCTAAGATAAAATTATGGCCAGGAGGAAGAGCTGTGTGTCTTGTGCCAGTTTTGAGATTGTTGGTTCAGGCCTTTTTTTTTTCCCCTCTGTATAAAGAAGGGCTTTGAACTATAGTTCCAGCAAGGACAGTGATGTAGAAAAATATGATACTGTCCTTCCCAGAGAACACCTTCACATCCTCATTTCAGTTCAGAAAGTGTTAAGCTAAGTTTGTTCCTGAAATAATTTCAACGGAGTTTCATCACAAACAGAAATCAGCTTTGCGACTCGGAAATTGTTAAACTTTCCTGTTAAAGACTCAGTCAACTGAAAAAGTAGCAGAAAATAAATCACCTACTGGTAAGTACAGCAGCAAATTGAACATGCCTCTCAATAAACAAGATGTATGGGTGGTGCTGTGTGCTGCCAGGTGCTGCCAGGTTTTGCAGAGGAAAGCAAGTGTAAGGAATAAGTGCTACCAATCAATCCTTGCTTGTACAGACATGGTAAGCTTCTAGAAAACCCTTTTCGGGACACTCAGAGGTTGCTTTAATGTAGAAAGACCTATGACCCCGTTCCTATCTTTCTTTGAGATGTATATGCTGTTGTCAGTCTGCTTGGTCAGGATAAAACATGGCAAAAGTGCAAGGGCATGAGTAATGCAAGGGAGGTCAGTATTTTTCATCATAAACTTACCCTCTTTGCTAATATATTTTTATCAAAGCTTTCAGGAGTAAAAGCTACAGAATATACAAATAGAGAGAGAAGGACATTTATTTTATAGAAGGTGTATTTCATCTTAAGCCAAGGAAAGGACTTTATTGATAAACAGGAACAATTTGTTTTCTAGACTATTACTCTTGATTTAAAAATGTCTGGTAGGGAATTTTTTAGCCCAATATGTCCTCACTAGATAATGATGAAATTGGACTGTATTTTTCTTTAAACTTGCAACCTAAATGTTTAGCCATGTTACTTCCGTGATACTGTAGTGCAATATTATCATGATGCAAGCATGGAATGAACTAATAAAAAAAGGTTGTTGCAATATTTCTCAAGAATGGCTGCTTGGGTGTCAATCCAAAGTAAAATCATCATCTCCTGTCTCAAACAAGACCAATAGCTTGGTTTATCGATTAATCCCAATTACTTGGCTATCAAAAGAACGACTAACAAAATACGCATGTATGTGGAAAACATTAATTTCTGGTTCTGAGGAAAGATAGACCAGAATCCTAAATAGTGTCACAGCTACCTCAGCTGAGGATCTGACCTAGAAAACTAAAAGTAAGACAGAACGTGTGCTTTCCTGCTACAGGAAATCTAGTGAGGAGATGATAGAATGGGGGAAGGGAATGAAATCCAGAGAGGAAAAGCAACCCTTTCCACACCTCTGCTCCCACAAGCACATACATGGATTTACCTTGTTTCTCTGAGGCTTTAGAGTTTGAATCACTCTGGTTAAAGACAGAGGAAAACTGTTACTTAAGTAAGGTTTTGTTCTGCTGCATGTATGAACTACTGTGTGCAATTCTGTTACCTTTCCATTCATCTATGGTTCGCTCCTTATTCTCTATTGACTCATCATACAGCTCAGCCTCGGGTTCATCGTCTGGATCATGATACTGTACAAAGTATGGATGTGCAAGTGCTTCTGAGGCAGTAATTCTTTTATCACTGTCTAATATAAGCATCTTCTCAAGAAGATCTACAGCTACGGGAAAAAGAGAAATGTGGGTCAAAGCCAGAAGAGACCATCTACAAATAAAAGGCAACTATTCACACACAATCTATTCTCACTCGCCTTCCACACAGTTAGCATTATTGGCAAAGCCACAAAATTTAGGCAATACAAAAAATAAGTTTTGAAGATTTTGTCCCAAGTACTGTTTTCAGACCTAAAGGAAGTTTCTGGTTTGCTTCTGATATGCACAAAGGTTCATTATAGTCTATTTGATAACTGTTTTACCTCTTCAGACATCCAAGACCTTCATTCTGAGAAGATCTGCATGCTTGAAAGTTAAATATCCTGTATTGTACATTGTGTGCTTAATTTGGTCCTGATCGGTGCAAACATGTGTAACTTAAAATCGTGAATGTGAGATTACAATTTTAATTAGCTGCAACAATCAAATCATCAGATGGAAGCCCCAAAGCAACTTTACAGGACTCAGCATAAAGGAAATATGTTTGATGTTGACAGTTGCATAATATTAGAAACAAGAGAGACCTGTAGGGCTAAAATTTGTTTTATAGGGAAGGTTTATTACAACTATTTAAAATGATTTTGGTGCTTTCATCAAGCACTGTTATTAATTTGCCTTTGTGATATTAATATGTAGCATGCTTTCATGTATCTCATTCAAATAAATCCCATTTTTTATAAGAAGGTGTTCATGGCTACTTGTATCTGTAAAAATATAATTGTTTTTAATACACAGAACAAATTTAAAACATTTTAACTCATAATACTTCCCCATATACAAAGTTTTAGCGTGCATTTGATGGAACTGGCTAGGCACTCTAGGAAGATGACTCCAGTGACTCGAATGTCTCCTTTGCCACGTCACAAGAAATAGTTCACAAAAACATCTCTTTGGCACAGGCAAAACCAATTGGTTAGACACAAACCCAATTGTGCAGCATCAGACCAAAGGTCTAGCCCGGCATCCTGTGTCCAACAATGGCTAATGCATTCCTAGGAAGTAATACTCAAAAGGGTCATTCAAACAACTATGCTTCCTGGTATGTTCTTCTGCTCACCAGTAATTTACAGCTCGTGGCCTTCCTGAGCCAGAAGCGATGTCTCTAGTCTAGACCCTGTGACATTTTTATTTATTCCTGCTATATATAGCTGGCTTTTGCTTTTCATCCACAGACTGATTTCCTTTAGGAGGTTCCCGTAATGTCCACCAGAAACAAAAGGCACAGGCTTCACGACGGGAAAACAGTCTTAGGATGAAAGGTTAAGCAATGCTCTTCTCGATGGTCTGATCATTATTATGTGGGATCATAGAGCAAAGGAAGGCTCGAGTTCCTGTGTTAGTGAAAGATTTAATCTGTATCAGTCTGACTTCCTTACCTAATGGATTGGCACCACGAAATACTGCTTTCAAATCCTGTTGAGGCATATGTGGAAGAGATTCAATGTATTTTCTTGCCTAGGAATAAATCAATATACATACCACATGCACAGAAGTTAAATTTTGCCCAACAGTAAACACATCAACTCTAAAAAAAACCCAGACATCGTATTTTTTATGTTTCTCATACATGGGAAACCTTCTTGACATAAAACCATAATTTATGACTTTGCTTTAACCAGTCACTCTTGTATATTGCATGATAAGCAAGAGAGTTTTAAATAGATATATCTTCCTCTAAGGATTTTGTGTTAGCACGTCTGTTCTCACCTGGGCTTAGTGGTTCATTGCAGCATATCCCCGGGGAACAATGAGTACGTACCATTCAATCAGAAATTGCAACGTAATTAATTTTTCAGTTATCCTCTGTCCAACAGCAGCTTCACTAGCCAAAGAACAAACTCTGATACTGCCAGAGAGCAGATCACTAGATGTCTAAGAGTTTATAGCTTGCCTTGTCACCACGGCTGTGAAAGGCTTATCCAAACTCAGCTAGGAAAAGCCTACCCGCGTGTCGCACCCATGAACAGTACATGGAGCCTGGCATTACACCATCTATGAATTTCTGGCCTGAGGTAGATAGCTTGACTAGAGAAGAGCTTGAATGCTGATCCCAGCTGGTCCTCTGGCTGGGATCAGACAAAGCAGGGAATTCTGAAATGGAGCAGTTAAAGCAGAGGCAAATGGCTGTCCCCAAATCCATAAAAAAAACAGCTGGTCTTTAAACAAACCTAAATCCTTATAAAACACATTTGTGTTACATGGAAGTCTCTCTGCACACTTAGCAATCCCGTTAGAAGGAGACTATCTGCACTAGGCTAACTAAGCATCCTTGGCCTACTGAAGACAGCAAAGGAAATAAAGTTGTTCATACCACACAGCTCTACGGCTTCAAGTGAGATACCAGATTCAGAGTTGTGGAACTATCTTCTGGACCATCACGAGGTGACTATAAAGTACTCTGACATACCACCTGTGCAATCCTACAACCGCATTTGGGAAACGGGTCCTGTCCCATACACTGTTTTCTCTGCCATCATCTTAATTTCTGCAGCTACAATGAACTGATAGAAAGATATCTTAAATCACCACATTGCACAGTTCCTTTTCAAAATGTGTTCTAATTTAATGAGGCAGATCTATTTATCTTTTCTGTTTCTTGTAAGATGTAGATATATTCTATCAAAACTCTAGACTACCATCAAAACTCTAGACTACCATCAAAACTCTAGACTACCATTAAAAATCTTACTAAAAGAAGAAAGCCTTCAGGTGTTATGTCCCCAACTTGTTAAAACTATATCAGCATTTTCTCTTTTTATTATTTGGGCTGACGGCAAGAATTTCTATAAGGATGATTTCTTCTTAGAAGCTGTAGCCAGTCACACAGAGACCAATGTTTAAAGACTAGTCAAACACAGGCTTCACTCCACCTATTTTATCCCCCTAAAGTTCATGAAGGCAGCAAACACCTGCTAGGGGGTCAGGGTGTGCAGGTCCTATCAGAGCTCAGTCTTCTAGGGCATTAGTTTATATGTACATGTGAGCAGCAGAGCAAAAGAGAGCTGGCACACATTCTTGTATGGCAGCTACGGACTAGAGGTAGACTAGACAAGAGGTAAATTTATCTTATGACAAACATCTGCGGATTTATGGATTATTTGTTTCTGTACAGACATGAATTAACATTGCTAATCCAAACACGACTGAACAATATACTGTCAAAATTATATCCAACCTTGCCCAGAAGTCCTTTGAAAACAACACAGACCTGTCAAAGCATACACCCTGTTCCCTCTGCTTATATATTCACCACAGAAACCTAGCCAATACAATCCAGACATTTAAATTATTCTGAAAATAATGAAATGCAATCACCATTTAAACCCATATTAACATGAAAGACTGATAAAACAGCCCAGTAATTTGTGCTGAAACATCTCATGAGGTTGATATTTTAGTTTCCAGTTCTTTAATTCTCTATTTATAACTGAAAATAGGCTCAGCATTTCAGAAAACCTGTGACCTTGCTGTTAAGAGGAGTGGGAAAAATTGTCCTGGACTGCAAGCTGCATTAAGAAATATCTAAACAATAAGGTCAAACTACAAGGTAAAGAAGAACTAAAGCAAATGAATAGAATAGATACTCCTTTGCAAGAGGCAAGTACCTCCAAGCAAGGTACACTTCTCCATTGACATTGCTCCTCTAAACAGGCAGCAGCAGCCCAGGTCACCTAGCAGCACTCCCAATAATTAACTTGGTTCTTGTGTTCTCCCTATACTCTAAAAGGTATAATTACCCGCAGTAAAACAGTTTTTGGGGATTCTTGTAGCTCACTGAGGTATGCTCTGAAATGCAAGAAATTAAAGACAAAAGCAGAGTAAAAATGTAGGGTGTTTAATCTCATAATAAAAAAACTCACAAACTGACTAGTTGTGGATAAATCCCATATTTGTATACACTACTCTGAACGCCTTACTGCAGAAAACTTAATCTTACCTTAATAACACATAAAGGCTGTATCAGGACCTAGGAGGCTATACAAGGATCTACGCTTAGGACAGCACAATCTGAGATTTGCTGGTTGATCCAGTCCCTGGCACAAGGATGGATCCACCCCTTGCCCCAGCCATTTCCAGGTGCTGGATTCCCACAGATTCTGGGACTGTGGGATAGCCAGTGGTGCCGACATTTCATTAAGCTTGGACCTTCTAGAAATACAGCATTTCTCTGCCTCTCCTACTGCTCCTGCTTACCTAACCCAGTAGTGTAGTTCTTTGTAAGTTCAAAGTAAACCCATCAATAAACACACAAGCTGAAAAACAGCAGTTAGTATTAGCCCAAGTAAGTTCTTATACCAAAGTGTAAATTAGTTCTTACACCAAAAAAAGGTGTAAGAAAACAGCTTCAGCTCTGGAGGTATCTGTGTGCTGTTATCTGATGTTTTTTTACACTGTGCCCATCACCTGCCTTCATCAATCAATTCTACATTTCTTTTCCTCAGCTGGATGTCCACAGTTATTGCTTAAAGTGAATCCTTTAAGCGTAGCTTTAGCAGAGAAAAAGTGGAAATTGTTCATTCGCTATATTGTTATTTTAAAGAAGTCATACAGGGAGTTAAAAATCACACCACTAACTGCAGATATGATCATGAAAGTGGACCTCACACACATTCAGAGATGAATAAATATGAATTTTCAAATAAGAACACCCAGGCAGAACACACATTATTTGATTCTAAAAAGAGTATTTTTGAATGGTGTCATTCTAGCAGCAAAAAACCAAACCAAACAAACAAAAAAAAGGGGGGCGGGGGCGGGGCGGGGGAGACCACTTTGAAGTGTTTGCCCGTTTCCAAAACGGAGTATCCGTGTAACCCAACCAGTGGCATACAATGCCAATTAGAATGACAGAAAGTCATTTAACCAAATGAAGCTATGAACTCACATGTTCTGACGATATCTTCTTCAGAAGTTCAGAACTGGGTGTGCCCACAACTTCCATTATTCTCTTTAGTTGATCGATATCTGCGTTATTTCAGGGAAATAAATAGCACATGGTCCTTCTGGATTTGAACAATTTATGATCTTTCATGCAGATAGTTAAGATGTTTAAAACTATTCAGCAAGACAATTCCATCATAGTCCATGGAAGGATACCAATTCATACCTTCTTAAACCTGGTCCTGGAGTATCCAATTCTCTATTGTACTATATGAATCTGTCAGGTATGCCTGTATGTGAGAAAGGCACATGCAAAATACTGTTTTCCTGTCCTAATTCCCAATTTAACATATTCTTAAGCTTAATTTTAATAGCACATTTATGTTTCAATGATCTGGGTGACTTCTGAAGAACAGTCTAATATGATACAGCACATAGGGTTAGATTACTAATCTGCAGGCTCTAAGTGGAAAATTCTCATTTGGTAGCTTTAAAATTCTGTTTTGTATCAGTCTCAAGATTAAAAGCTTAGAAAGTGTTGATTTTTCATTGTCAAATATGACCTGTAAAGTATATTACATTTTCTCTAGAGACTCAATGTTATTTTACAGCTTTATTTGTATTGATGTAATCACATAATTGGAGTCAATATTTTACAATAACAGAAGATACCTTATTTCTTGAAAACTAGATGTGTTGATTTTTCCAAATGCCACATATCATGTAATCAGAGTCTGAAGCAGTCATCACCCAGATGATGAACATCTGGACAACGCCTGTGGTTACAATAGAGTCTAATGATGGTGAGCACAAGAGAAAGGTCAGTGGGGAAACTGGGTCTCTCAGCTCTTTTCACAGGTTTGCAGGCAATTCTAACGTCATGTTTTGTACCTGGCAACGGCTTAGTTTTAGGAGAAGCATTTGCTTTTTGAGGGCTTTCAGAGCAATGAGATATGTCAATATTCAGAACAGAGGAATGTGCCTTTGTTTCTCATATTAAGAGCTTTCCTCCTCTGATGCGGTTGTTTCCTCATTATCTGGTTTTCTTCAGTTTTCTTTTATCATTTTACTCTTTTTTCCCCTCTTGCCAGTGCAGGAAATGCCAATGGAAATCCCTGATGCTCCAGCGATGAAGAAAAAGAGGGGTTTGTTGCTCCTGTGGCATTTCTGGGACTGCTGGCTTTTCTTTATAACAGGATACAATATGCCTATTAATTAACTTATTATTTTAAAGTTACTTTGTTTGCATTTTAGAAACTTCTAGTCTAAAAGCAGTTCTATTGTTAAAAATTGTATTAGCTGATCAAAAATTAATGCCTTTACACAGCAACAGTTTTGATGTATATTATTTCAGTAAGATACACACATGGAAGAAATCTGCTCTGTTGTAACTAGGTTATTATTTAAATAAAGATAAACACCAAAAAGGAATAAATGTAACTTATTGCTGTTTAGGAACATCTGTTACAGTTTTTTTTCCTACCAGTGGGTCTCATATTCAGCTGTCATATACATGATGCTGAAAAAGTAGCAAAAATTCTTTACTGTTTTAGAAGTTTGTTACCTCAAAAACATTTCCATAGAAACACTCATGTTATTAGAGAAAAGAAAAAAAAAAAAAAAGGAAGAATTAAAGAGTATTTTTATAACTGCATTTTATGTTGAGGATACAATCGTTTCCTGGAAATAAGGCCTTCCCTTTCAGTAGCTCTGCCATGATGCATCCAACCGACCAGATGTCAACTGCCAAAAAACAGGGAAATATGCACGATGAATCAAAAAGATCCTTAAACAGAGTTGCCTCTTGGTTTAAACCATCTCTATATCCCGCTGTAGCAAAATGCACGGCTTCACAGCTTACCCGTTTGATTGTAGTGCATCCAATTTAACATAATTTCTGGGGCTCTGTACCATCTTGTTGCAACATATCCAGTCATTTCATCATCAGTTTGTCGAGCTAAACCAAAGTCTAAGATCTACAGAATAAAAACAAAATAAATAATGATTAAAAAAACCAATCAATCCCTTTTCACTTAGTTATAGGTACTGATTTTCCTCATTACTAATTTCTGAGTGTATCCATATCCCCTCGCTATCGGTGAGGTAAAAGAGCCACACTCTGCAGACGAGCTCGTCGGCTCTCCCTGCTGCAGCCCTGCAGCCTACAGCGCTGCGTAAAGATGCTTCCACCGCCCAGCCCTTCGTCCTCCAAGGCCAACTTTACCTCAAGTTCAATTTCCCCCTGGCATTCATTTGCTAAAAATAATACACTCTTGCCCTAAAAAATGAAACACAAATGGGAATGCTCATGTAAAATGACACGGGCAAGTGCCACTGGCCATTTAGATATTTGAAGACCACATGAGCTCATCACAAATCTGCAGAATTTCTGTTGTTTCCCTCTCATGTCTATGTAAGCATTTACCAAAATCACGCATCATTCTGATGACACTAGGAGAGAAACTTATATCCTGTGTAACAAGGTAGATTTAAATCACATACCATCTGTTCTCAGTAAAGCTCCCCTACCGAAACAACAAAGGAGCTCTCTTTAGGTACACATATTACTCATAGGCTTGATGGCAAAATGTTCCCCTCCATATGTTCTCCTTCACTAAGTTTACATTGCCAGGAAGTTACTTCAATTAAATTTTTCCTCATCACTTCTTTGCTTACTGTTTTTTGATTAGCTCCACAATTAGTGGTATATAGACTAAAAGGTATCCCGAACTCTAAGAGAGCCTGTTGTGAAAGCGCATCAACTGAGCCTCAGCACTGTTTAAGTCAGTCATCTGAGGCAGTTAGCAACTCTTCAAATAGAAATGTAAATTAAGATCAGTGGCAACCTCCCGTGATGAAATCCAGGATTATTTATTAAGCTGATGCTAATCCTTTTCATTGGAAGTATGAAAATTTTAAGAGTATTATTCAAAATTCCTCATGTATAATCCAATTTAAAGATATAAAAAGCCTAAAGAAAAATATTAAAATATAAACAACATATTAATAACTTTACTTCTATTATACTTTAAAAGCACTATTTATTCCTTTACAAAGCAAAAATAAAAGCACAAGGCAAACAAGGCATGAAAAACAGCATGAAACTCAAACACCAATGCCCTTTATTTTATAAGGGTTTTGGCAATATATTTCTTTAATAGCTGATCCCTTCTACCAAATGTGTACACATACTTTTTCCTTCTTTTTGCTTCTATTTTCATTTTGTTTGTACCTGGAAATATCTGCTATTTTTTTTTCTACTAGAAAATAATTTGGTATTGGAGGAAGCAAAGCTACAAATACAAACAAAGCAAAGAGTAGAGTAACAAATGCTAGGCAGGAAGATGCACAGATATCATAATAATAGAAACAAAAAAAAAAAAAGAAAGAAAAAAGATTACAAGTCTTCTTTACTTGCGGTACAAAAATACAGCACACATCTTAAGAGTCCGTGATCCGATCCAGATGACCCATAAAATTTCACAGATGCTGAACATACATGCATGAAGACATTAAAGGGATAATCATGAAACTTGCTGAGCATCTGCAAGTGTCACTAAACCAAACAGGAACTGCAGTTTCTCACCACAGATCCAGATTAGTGGGAGAACACAACTCCACTGCTCTTTTTCACTATTGTGATTTTTTGCTGATCTTGTAGTATTTGGGATCTCTTCCTAAATCCCTCACAGCTGGAATAAAGTGATTACATCAGAGTCCCAGTCACAGGGAGAAAGATGTTTCTGGCTGCCATGGAGAAATGCTAAACTTCTCATTCTTAGGCTAAAAGGCTTAGAAAGCTAGAAAACATCTTTTTCTTCTCCAGAGTCTCATGCTTATTATGTAATATCATATCACACAGATACACAAAGATACTTATTTATATAGATGCGTACATTAAAATAGCATTGGAGAAGTTACAGGGCTCTCTTTGTGGTTGGTTTTTGGTTATTTTCTTTTTTTCTTTTTTTTTTTTTTACTACCTGTAACTGGCAATACTTACTTTTGTTCATATCATTATTTAATTTAGCTTGTATATTCTATAGATGTAAAAATGGAAGTTATTACCAGGCTTCAGCTAAACACGGCAGATACAGACATATTTCCCAGGTCAAACTTTCAAGATACACTCAGTTAAGTACTCACTAGTGGGCCAAATTATTAGCCTACACACCATCTGTGAGGAATTAGGGATTAATATTTTGCAAAGATACTTGTGTTTATACTAAATTAATGTTTGGGAGAAAACACATGTTCACGGAAATGGGTTTTCTATGTCAGAAGAGCAACAGTAGCAAACAGCTGAAATCAATGGAATCAGAAATAAAAATGTTAGCTAATGTTTCCTCAGAAAACTAATCTTGAGAGCTTTTACAACTTTATTCATTACAACAGCATGATACCTACCCTCAGTTCACAGTCTTCATTTACGGCTAGGTTACTGGGCTTCAGGTCCTGCAGCAGAACAGAGAGAGTTAGTCAAGTATGCTTTTAGCCTTTTAAAATATATTGTAACTATGTCTTGAAACACATTTGATGCACAGAGGGAGACTCTCCGTTCAATTTTATTTGAATGTCACCACAATGACTGAACTCACCCGGTGGATGATTCCAGCTGAGTGAATATACTGTGAAACAGAAAGGGGAAAAAAGAAAAAAAAAAGGTAAGATTTTAAGTTAGAGGTGAAGAAAGGTATAACTCACTTGTCTTATCTTTTAACTTCTGAGACTGATTGTTTTATATACAAAAAAGACTTACGTCACACTACATTTTCAGATCAAACAGAGGTATGACGAACTTCAAAACCTTGTTTTGTTTTATCCAGAGCTGGATATTTCAAGAAAAGTAACCAGGAAGGTCAGACTCTGCCATAAAAGGCAGCACTTGCAGTGATTCTTGTGTGGAAAGCTTCTTGCCAGTTCGAAATTTGTTCCAGTCTTATCTGATTGTCCCTGTTGATCGGCTAGTGGCCAGTGAAGGCGGTAGCCTAGGGAGCAGTATGGTTGATGCCTAGATGACATAATTTACCCTCCCCTGCTGTGAATGTTGAACATGGGTGAGAGATACTTGCACCCCAGGACAGGTTAGTGACCAAAATACCCACCTAAGCCACAACTTTTCTTCAGGTTGACTTTGAAAGAGACCCAAAGCAGTATTTCAGTAGCTATTTAGCATCTCTGATAAAATATTAAAACTCAACAATTGAGAAAAGTTTACTATGTAATTGCCTATCATTTGCTTGTTAGGATTAACAGCTAATTTATCTATGATCTTACTGACCAGCATCTGCAAGACCTTGAATACCTTCTATTCTCTAGAGGAGAGTTCACCACTTTTTTTTTTTTTTTTTTAGGAGCAGAGATTACAGGCAAAACCTGTGTATCAACTGGGAAAACCCAAAGAAAACATGAGGGCATTCTTCTTGTTCCAGACCTATGCACTGTTTATTAGAAGGGCAGGACCTCCCCGAGCACTCCTCACAATAGCTGCAAGCAGCTTAATGAAGAGAAAACCAAACCACCATTTGCCATAGAAGGAGCTGTGTCCCTGTTCTGCTGAGACAAAAGCTCCTCTTGGTTCTACCAAGAAGCCCAAAGCCCACTCAGGTCTGCGAATGCACATTGTAATGACTCCAGCATAGATGTAAGGGACAACCTATCTATGATCAAATGTTCTTTTACTAAGGCACATGAGAATTTCAGTTCCAGAAGAGATGAGCCACCATCAACCCTTCCCCTTCGAAACAGAGACAGAAATGCACCTGGGTGCATTTCTAAAATTAATACTCATTTTAGAGCACAACTCTTATTTAGCTGCAACATAACATAGCCTTATATTCAAAACCACAAGCTGCATAATTAACTCCAGAATCCAGCTTCCTAATTAAGCTATTAAGTGAAGTAAATGAGACAAAGCAACCAAGGGTTCAGTTCTGCAGTGTTTATTCACTGAAATCTGCACTTAAATTGACAGAACCCACATGGATGAATAAGAATCACTGTTTCAGGCACCAGGTGACTTGCTGAAAACCAAGTCATAAGTATATGTCAGAACCAGTATTTATTATGGCTTGTTTTCAGCCATGCAGTTATTTTCCACGTCTAAAAGATCAATAACCATTAAGTTTGTTACTAAAGCAGTGGACCCCTCTCTTTTCTTTTTACGTATACCTTAGAAAATCAACACTTGTCCAAGAAAATGCTTGTCACCTGGTAATGGGGATAATTTTCAACATCTTATCCTGTTCCTAGACAATTTCTTGTTCAATGTCAGCAAAGTGATATATATTTTACTTCTTTTGGAAGAAAATTTTGCTACACTTTCATTGCCAATCACCTGTGTTATCTAATTGGATACATTTTAACTGATAGTATTAAAGGCAACAATGACTTTACAGAGTAAATCCTAGGTGATTGTGTGCAACATTGTACGCAGCTGGGATAAGCTTTTACTTCCAGACCTTTCCCAAAGAACAAAACTACCTTGGTTATCTCTTCACTCATGTGATGTGCCCTACAAAAATCAGGGCTGTAGCTTTTCAAACTGGCTTGTGTCTTAAAAAGCACAAATGTGAGTTACTTGTCATACCCTTCTTTAACAGTTTCAAATTCTTCAGAAGTTTCTTCACTACCTTCTTGTGAGAGGGGAAGTGTCTTAAACACACACTGTACGCTACAGAGCATGTTCATTTGACAGACCCTATAGCAAGTGATTCTCCAACAATAAGAACTTGAACATTAGCTTTAGTTCAGTGTCTGTTGAAGCAGAGTATTCTCATGTATTGCACATGTAAACATTTGTGGGTCTGGGGTTTTATTTTTGGTTGGAAAAATGATCAGATAATTTGTGAAATGATTGCTGCTATCTGTACACACCTTAAGACATAAATGAACGCCTTTAAGAACTGTCACTGCAATGAACCAGTCATTACTTCCATGTTTTGCTTGCTGACTCTTAAAACCCTTGCATTTAGCCAGTACCTTAAGACCTCGAAGTAATTGATAGATGAGAAACTGTATATGGTCATCCGTTAACTTCTGGCACTTCACAATATTATTCAGGTCAGCACCCATTAAATTTGTCACAAGATACCTGTGGAAATAAAACACAGAACAGAAAAAAAAAAACCACACCTCATTTAAGATTGGCAGGATATAAATCCTTCTAAAAGCTGTACATCTAAAGGCTAACTACACACTTCTGTCTTGGTTCCTTTTCCATTTTCTACTAACACAGGTTTATTCCTTTCCAGTTTGCCTTTTATGAGCGCTAATAATGGAATCACGGTTATGAGATTTAATACACCAAAAGAGAAAAATCCTTATGGTACATTAAAAGCTTTTATCTCTGTTTTCTCCCTGACACACAACAGCATACAGTGAGAGGAGAATGCACTCCACTTTGGCATGAATGGGAAATCTCACTCAACATCAAAGTGGGACCCTGAGGCACTGGAGCTACAGTACCTATAAGGCCCCAGAATATCTGGTGATGGAAATTAATATTGGATTGGCTGAAAATAAGAGCGTTTTGTGTAACTTCCCTCCCTGCTTCCACTGAAACAGATATTTTTTTGGTTAGCTTTTTTTGTTGTTGTTGTTTTGTTTGGTTTTGGTTTTTTTGGGTTTTTTTTTTTTTTTTTGGTTTTTTTTTTTTTTTTAAATTTTTTTTAAACCCTCATTTTTTCCAAAANTTTTTTACAAATTTTGCTGAAACACTCATTCTTTCCAAAAAAAGTGTTAGGAAAAGTATACATCTGTCATTCTCAGTTCTCATTTCAGTAGTTGTGTCCCAGTATCAAAGTGGTAGCCACTTACTAACTAGTCAGAATGGTTTTAAAATTTTACTTACACTTCATTAAAATTTTCTATTGATGTTGCAGGTGTAAAAACATCTAGCAATCCTATAACCTGAAAGATGAGAGAATTGACATTTTACTTTTAGAACTCTGTAAAACAACATGTAATTAGTATTGACTAATAAAAGTGCTTAGCACTTTTGGCATGAAACTTACAAATACATGACATATCATCCTCCTGAAAACTTAGTACAACTGGCACAATAGGTGGTCTGTACAGGTACAGTTTCAGCTATCTCCATGACCAATAGAAAATTCTATTAATTAGAGTAATTACAAGTAATTACAAGACTTTAAACAATTATAAATAAAGGAAATATGTCTCACTATAGAAGAACCAACATGGCTTAAATGCTTGTTATATTTAAGATTATGCAATATTTCATGGGTTATCTTATTCAGTTGTTGATTAATTTCTTTAGCATCCTTTCACCAGGATAACTTTCATCCCACTATATTTTATTCAGGCTTCAGTTTATCAAGTAACTTTTAAGCAGGTGGATGTTCCCTCTGAAGTCAACTGTTTATCACAAATTTAGGCAGGTACTGAATTATTTGGTGGCTGAAGTTCCACTATCTTTCATCTAGATATTACATTGTCATTAATTTCAATGAGTGTCTGCCCTTAATTTCTCAATGGAACCCAAATTCATCAAAAGTAGGTTTAAGGTTTTTTTTTTTTTTTTCCTAGACTTATGCTTCAAGAGCATCCAACAGTAGTGAGGAGATCACTTGTTACTTCAGCTTGAGAAGAACAGGGACACCTGTTTTGGATTTCAGCAGTTGTATCTTCAAGACAAAATTAGATCGTTTTTCAATAAAAAGGAAGCCTTTTACTGAAAGTCTCTAAACTTCAGCAACGTCATTATGCGTAAGATGACTAAGTTCAGGTATCTTGGGTAGCCACAGAGTTGCTTTTACACCGTTGTAAAAGATTGAACCTAGCTGAAATTAAGCCTATATTGTAAATTTTTGTCATAAAAATTCAAAGAGAAAGAAAAACTCACTCTCCACTTACGTTCTCATGCTTCATGTGTTTAAGCAACCTAAGCTCTCGGTAAGTCCTCCTCGCGTGAATAAGCGATTGAAAAGGTCTTGAAAGCTTTTTTACTGCCACCTTCTGTCTTGTTTTGGTATCATAAGCTGAACTAAAGACGAAAGGAAAAAGTCCATGATGAAGACATGTTCTACTTTGAAACTCTTAACTAGTTCAATGGAGAAACCTGTACTCCCCTGGGGGCACTTACTCCTTCCTTTGTCCTCTTTTACCTTCTACTCAGGGACTGCAACCTGGGAGGGACAGTCAGCAGTAACTGAGTATTCAGTTCCCTTGTTTTCCATCTAGCAAATTACTAATAATTATGTTAACATTCAGGAGTCGTCCCCCAGGTAACCCTTCCCCACACGTCAGGGAAAGGAACTAGAGGATTAGCTCCATTAGTGCAGCTCCAGCCTCCAGCTCCAAGGCAAGGCTCGTAGGGAATATGGGAATTCCAACTCTGGGTCTTAATGAGCAAACTGGAGTCTCTACTAATTAGAGGAATGCTGCCATTTTGTCTAGTAATAGTAATTTCCTATGTGACCATTAGCTCACTAGTCAATAATGCCACAAGACTGGTATCAAATTAGGATGTTGACACAGCCAAGACCATACCGCTTCCTTGGGAAATGGTGGTAACAAGTGGACATATGTCTTACACTCCAGCTCACAGATCCTGCTGACACCCAGCATGTGCTTAACTTCATACAGCTTGAGATGCCCCACCGAAGAGGACAGTAAATACACACATCACCATTTGCACAAGAGGGAGACCTCTTGTGCATTAGAAAGACATGTCAAGCACAACAAGCCACAAATAAATGCTGTCTGTTATGTAGCACAGGAATAAAAATGATCCCTGTATGTATTACTTCATGACACTACATAGTACAATTATAAAAAGATTCAGTTTACTACGTTCTCTTATGAAGAAAAAAAATTCTTTAAATTGTTATTATTATCCCTTAAGCTAAAACGGTGTTCAATTAAAATACCTTGACATTCTCTGTTTAAAATGTGGATAACACAGCATTAGCAAGCTGAGAACCTTCACATGCATTTATCTTACAAAACTTTTTGAGAGTTACAAACATGAAAATTAGATAGCATGAAAAATGCACGGAGTAGGATGACAACAGTCAACAGTCACCCCAAATGCTATCTGCTCCGTATGAACAGTGTTTTAGACACTCCTGCAAATTGTGGTAGGAGACACCTGCTGGAAACAAAACAAAAAACTTCGATCATGCCTGCAGTAGCTCCCAAACTAATGCACTGAGCCTACAATAAGCTTCATGTAGGTGGGCTCCTACATGTGTTTGGCGCTGTGTGGAACTCATGAAGAGCCAAGTGAAGAGCAAAGCCTCTTTATTTGCAGGCAGCTGGAGGGCAAGATGGTGTTCCTAATGAGAAGTAACAAAGGATACAAGCAACAAATGTGCAGGGAGAACAGAGTGGCATCCGAAAGGTGATCATGATCCACCTGCCCCAGAATTCATCCAAAGGCCAATGCAGGGCACAATTTGTTTGTTAATAACAGAGGAAGAAGTAGATTTAATCAACAAGTTTCTTACAGGCACCATGGAAGGAGTGAGTCACTCACAAGAAAAATGAAATGGATAAGTAGATTACTCAGCCAGTTTCTTGCAAGCACCACAGAAGTGGATCTTCAGGGAAGTTTTAAAGGTGTACAGGGTTGTGGCTTTGCTGAACGACTCAGGAAGGGCACTCCCCAAGCAGGAGAAGGCAAGCATAGGAAGAAGACTGGTATCACTCTGAGCAGTCAGTGCAAGGGGTACAACAGAGTTACATGTTCCCACAGCAGAGTAGGGGACACGGTTATTCAGGATATGAGGTTGCTGTGTTGCTCAAATACACGGAACAGCTCAAGGAATGAATAGTGTGAGAAGAATTGACAACAAAGATCTCTTAAATTCCACATGACCGGCCACATGGACAATGTGAAAGCTGCACAAGAAAATCTGAAGAAATAAAAAGGAAGCCAATGCTTAGCTGTTAATGTAACAAAGATTAGATATAATTGCCCTGTGTGTAGTCCAGACCAACAACGCCACTGGAGAATACCTTCAAGTCTTACAAATATACACTCTTTATATCCCTTCCAACTCTTGAGCAGTGGAAATGTTTATCCAGATAAATAAATAACATTGCCCGAAACAGCGGTCTGTGCTTAACATGTCAGCTCTTCTGGTAATTCACAAGCCTTCCCACTCATACTTGTACCGGTTTATGAAATACTGTGTACATTAGACAAGGCTAAGAGGAATTAGGTTATAAATCCTGATATCATGATAAACATCCCTCCCCTCGCAATTTTAAGGTCAAACATGGGTTTCAGTGGTTTAAAAACCCCTGATCTTTAAGATGGATTGCTTTTTACCCTCCATATGACTCAAGGCTGCAAAGCTTTCAGATGGTACAAAGCACTATTTTCTTAGGTTCAGTAATTCTTATGACAGCAGCTTTTTAGACTCAAGGTGGAAGCACGTAATGGGGGGAGGGGAAGGAGAAGGGGAGGAAAGAGAAAACAAATGGCAACTTGAGTCCTAGGACCTCCAATGGGAAATCATGAATTGAAGCCAGGAACTGAGCTGGTTTAAATCAGCTCTTCCACGGTCAAGACACTGTACCAAATGATAATCAGAGCTAAGGCCTTCAGGCTTTTTCCTTGCCTGATTTACCATCATCATAATTCATTAACAGTGAAGCATTCAAAAATACAGATTTTGCACTTTTGAAGTCTCTTGTTTTTCAGATTCAGGGATGACTTCTGCAATCTCTCCCACTCTGATCACATTTTCCAAGTAGCCAGCCACTGCCTGCATTCCTCCCCACGTACACTTAAGCTTCTTATTTTAGATTCAATCTATCCCTCTTGCTATTATATCATCATAGCTGCATCATGTCCCCTTGAATACTTCATCAACCCCCGAGTGAACTGTTAGATGGCAGGATGAGCTGCTTCTCTTTCTGCATGATTTCCCCAAGGCTGTTCAGCTTTCAGACCAGCTCCTAGATAGAACATCTCTGGTCCTTGTCATGGTGAAAATAAGGGCTCACCTGTGCTTGGCACCTGCAAGCCCTTCCTAGGGGACCTGTAATCAGCCCAACTGAAATGATTCAAAACAGATTAAAAAAAAAAAAAAAAAAAAACCAAACCAAAACCAACAACGAAAAAACCCAACAACCAATCCACACTGTTAACTACCTTGAGTTAATGGCAAGAGAAGGGCTAGAGGCACTCACCTCCCCTTACCCTGCATAACACCCAACTCACACCCTCCCCACCACTGCATCAACACTGGAGAGGGCTTCTCTGGCAGCCTCCTGGTGTTTGCATCACCTCACAAACAACTGCTGGCCACTTACAACTTTTGTCAGGCTTCAGCTTTGGCCAATCATTTGTGTTTATACCTGCTTTATACTCGCTCTCATCCAGAAACAAATAATCCTTCCAATAATTCAACTACTGTTTCCCGAGTTCCTTTGAAACTACTTATTCTGAGGTGTCTTACCTCTGATTATGATGTTACCTCATGTGGCTGGACAGAACAGTTCAACGGACACAAACTTTGATACTTACAAAGGGATATCATCTCCCATCTCTGTTCTTTACTGTTAGCATTTCATTTGTTATAGGCAGTGAAAAAATGTGACTTTTTAATTGCATATCATCAGTGAGTATTTCCGACAACATCATTAAGCAGTGTGCTCACATGCATCGATACAATACAGGAACACCACTTTAGAGAGACTAAAAATCAGAATTTAAAACCCATCACAATTATTTCTTTTTTTTTCTTTTTTTTTTTTTAATTTACAAGACACAATTTTGTAACAATCTTAGCAATAGCTTTTTCACAAATGATAGTCCTTGACCCAGAATCCTTCGCAGTTACAGCACATTTTTTGCTGTCTGTCCTTTCCAAGATCAAGGATAAAAAGCCATTGTACCACTTAGAGGGATGGCATCCCTTTCACACGGATTAGAGATTTTTGTTTAGTGTGATTTTCAATCATTGCTTAAATTAGATCTACCTGTTCAGCATTGTCAACTCCTGTATTTAATAATTCTATTGAAGTTCCAGTAGATGAAATACAAATCTCTATTTATATACACATTTTCTGAGTTCTTGAGGTTTCAGAGAAAAGTTTGAATGTAGAAAGCAGTCCAAAAACTTCAGGAGGCAAAAAGAACAGGATTTAACAGCTTCCTGCTAACTTCATGACTTTGATGGTACATGGATTTTTAGCAGCTGAGGTTTATGAACATGACCATACACACAGCCATTTCCCTAGTATCCAGAGACGGCTTATCCTCTGGTTGCAGGGCAGGAGTACTGGACAGACAAGCCATTCATCCGCTCAGAGCCTTCAGGGCCTTTGGGATGAGGAGCACACCACTCAGCTATGGCCACTTACCCTTCGGGATCAAATCTGCTTCAGCAGCTGGAGGGCTGCTTGTGGGAGCCCGATCTAACAAACCATGCATGGAGCCAATTCCTTCCCTGTTTGGTCCATTCCAGTATTCAATGAAGGAAGGACTCTTCCTGGGATCAACTGGTCCCCTTGGACTACAGCCAGCTCCTGAACTCCTGAATGCTTTGGATTCAGAGAGGGGTTATTAGCCAGGCGTAGTACTAACCATAATACCTGGAAAAAGTTCAGCTTGAGTACAGCATTTGGTCTAGTGAGCTCTCTTCATTCCTGGTGCCAGCTCAGGTCTAGCTGGTGCAAAACAAAAGCACGACCAAAGCTGGTCATATGTGGTACCAGTTTTGTGTCCACAATGAACTCCTCATGTACTGTAGTTTACCTGTGTCAACTGATATTCCATTCCCATCATCCCAGATACCCACGAGGTTTTAGTTGCCTACAAAGTGATTCTATGGCTGTTGAAGCACTGTATCTCTACAGATTATTAGGTATATTTACTCTAAGTGATGCACTTGGAGTTAAGTGAAAAAAAAAAAAAACCAAAAACAAAAACAGAAAAGACTTTTTTATATAACTCAGTGCCCCAGCTTGCGAGGTTGCAAAAGTTTGACAACTGGCTGGACACACCATATCAGACTTGGAGAGAATGCAGTACATAAGCAGATCCTTGAATTTGCTCCATGTGACTATGATACTAGATCTGGGTTTTCCCCATATTGTTCTAGGGTTCCATTTTTACTTCTTTCACTGCAGCACAACACAAATTTCTTTCCTTCACTGGATTATGTTCCCCCAGAACACGTAAGTGTTAAGAGAAAAAAACAAAGAAAAAATGCAATTCGTGCTCAATTCACACGGGCAGACCTTTACTGATTTTGGTAAGAAAGAAGGTACCATTCTGAAAAGAAAAAAGGAAGCACACAGAATTTCTGCCATACAGTTAGTACAGTCATAACTTCAAGCTCTTGGTCACAGACCTCAGCATCATTTCATATACCCACTGACTCCTTCCATTACAGGAGGCATGAACCTCCTTGTGGACAAATGATCCATTGATCTGTAAGACCCCAAATTCCTGAGAAAAGCAGCAGAAAGGTGTATGTGAGCAAGCACTGAGGGAAAGAATGAAAGAGGGGTCAGCACCTCGATTCATTGAGGTAAGTAGCCCTTGGTGCACTGCAGATGGGCAAGACAGACAGAAAATGGGGACACCCAGGAACACTGTCCTGGGACATTTTCTAGTGCTCATTCATATAATCTGGGTTACTCACAATTGCAGTGAATGACAACCCTTTGTACATTTCTCATAAATGTCATGTGAGTGAAAGTCATCACGTGAATAATATGGATTTTGGGGTTTGTTTGCATGGGTTAGTTTGTGAGCTTTTTCTCTTTGGCCTTTTCCAGGATCTTGCTCTTTTATTTTCTTTCTTTTTTTTTTTTTTTTTTTTTTTTTTTTTTTTAATAAATAGAGCTACTTTTGATTGAGATACAGAATAGTGTCAAAAGCAGCACATGCAGCATCTATCCAATATCAGAAAAGGGACCATAACATCTACTGGCCATGAAGCAAGAGAACCACAGAAAAAAGGCCACTCACAGTAAGCTTAAGTTAACCAGCAAAGTATACCTAGAAAGGGTTTATTTGTTTTTTCTTTATAAATGTTTTGTTATTGTATGCATGTTCAAGCTGGAGATGTCCACCCTCTAAGAGGCTAGATTTAAGATATGGAGCGTGTATTTGTTTACTGAACCACACAAATCACAACACATATGTGCATCAGAAGGACACTATAAATTAAAATTAGATGGTAGCAAGACAAAAGGAGGGAGGATGAGTAATGGGCAGCTTTGAGATGACATGCTAATCTCCTCATTAGAGGAAAAAAAAACCTTGCTTGATGATGACAGGTTACCGTATTGTAAAATTACATCTCATCACTTGGATATTATTCCAACACACCATGCTGAGCACCGGCATCAATTGTTTTGGCTTTAGGACAATCACTGCAATTATCTCAGATTACTTTACTACTAGATCTAAATATGAAAGCACAAAATATCTCTTACATGTGTAACATAACTGTTCCATAATCAACATAAAAATCTGTACATACTTTTAAGCAGACACTAAAAAATACTAAAGAACAATTGCTATCCATATATTTACATGGATACAGCACCGATCTTCTTTCAGTGTAACAACATGATCATAATAACACTCTATCAGCCTCTGAACCCTAAAGCTATTTTTATGATCTGTCTGTTATGTCTCCAAAGCGACTTAAATATTCAAATAACTTTATAAAGGAGCAATCACACTTTTCTAGGTGAAGTTACAGACAGTGCAGCTTACATCAGTGGGAGTGATGCATTTAAAATCATATTTGTGAGAAAAACATACAGGAGGTTGGGGTCATAAGTTGTTATCGTCCTCAGTATGTGTAACCAACTCATGGATACTAAAATAATCGTGTATTTTAGATAGGCTATAAGTCCAATGTCAGTATTTAAACAGAAAAATCTGTCAGCTGCCACTAAGCCAGTAATGACAAACTTATTTTATTCAGCATTTCATTAAAAAAGACTGGCAAGTAGTTATAAACCGTGGGCTTTGAAGCTACAGCTAGAAAGGTCAGTGCTAATCTGGATATAAAGTTTAATGTGAAAAATACTGGTGCTTTCAAATATATTACATAAACCTAAACAGACAAAATCTCACATTCTTGTTCTCATTTTTCCTATTCCTCCTGCACTTCTCCTTCACATTTCCTGTTTTATCTCTCCACAGCGGTCAAAATATTAAATAATAGCAATTCATCTGCAGGTCACGTAGGTGTTTTGAAATGCCCTCTCCCTTCCTGCACAGAATACACAGAACTGAGATACTGGATTTTTTTTAACTGACTAGCTGATAGGTTCTGAAACTGCACATAGCTCCTTGGGAAGCTGTGTTGAAGCAACCAGACCGAAAAACTTTAAAGGCTCTGGAACAGGGACTGTGTCCCCAAGCCAATTCCATCACAGCTATGAGGGACAGCAGGAGAGGGGAGCAGTTAGCTGTGCATCTGCCGCATCACATGCATGGGAAGCGTGCATTATAACAAATTATAGTTAAGTAGGGATGGCGGAGACCCTTTGCAGAGAAATTTTATTCTGCTAATGTATTCCTACAGCCGCACAGAAGGCTGTAATTCCACGATCCTTGCTGCCTTCCTGCCACAACCAGCTCACCTCATGCCTCTCATCTCCCTTGTATCCCATATCCCCCTCTTGCCCCCTCTGAAAAAGATCTCATTAATTCCTCCTGGAAGAAAACCTGCACAATACAAAGTGGGCTTCCCTGCTTCTTGAGTTTGCCTTTTCTTCACCCTTTCCACAACTCCATCACCCTCTTCACACACATACAGATATTTCTCATCTGCTCCTGAACTACTCTGCTAGCTTAGTAATAGCATCCTACGCAGACATCTCCATCACAGCCCTTTTCACCCTTCTCCCCAAACACCTCCTTCCTTAAAAAGATTCAGTCTCCTTCATTACCAGAATCCTTAGACATTCTCATTTAAAATAGGAACCTTGACTCCACTAATTACCATCCCACTTCCCTTTCCTTTCCCAAGTCTGTAACTACACTATTCCAACAACTGGAAGATACACAGGATGAAACTGGACAAAGGAATGACAAGCAACCCACATTCCATTCTACTGCTCCAACAAAAACACTTTCAACAAACTCTCTAGTGAGGTCTCCCTGGCCAGAAATACTCTTCCATCTTTCTTTGTGTATCTTTAGCAAAATTATCCGAATCCCTGGACCTCCTTTGGCTTGGTAACTGCAAACCCCTTTACGTCTTCATTTCTAGGAGCAATTAATCATGTTTCCCTGAAGATCCTTCTCACTGTGCAACATGTTTTGTTGCTTCACTGACTTTCATCCAATCAGTCTAGCAATGCTGCTGCGAAGATCCTCCTCCTGACCTGTAGCACTGATCATGCAACTCCTGTATTTAGCTATCCTCCCTATTGTATCCTCACCTTCAAGGCCTTGTTTCTAAGTATCGTTATTACATATACTCTTAAGAGGTGTCCCGCTGCCAACTAGACTCCTATATCAGCCTTCATCTCTTACTCAGATTTCAAGCAAGTGTCTGAATAAGCTTAGAAAACCTTATTGTAAATATCTGCAGATCTAATGAAAGGCTTCAAAACTTTCCTTCTGAATGATGCATACTAAAACCAGACAACCACTAACAGATCCTGGACAGCAGTATTTTAACAATATTTTTTGAAATGTTTTCAATAAAATATAACCATAAACATATGTGGGATGAATTCAGCCCCTTTATTTGCACTGGAAACAAAACACTTCATCCAAAAGAGGAACAGCCCAAAGGCACTCCACTGAAATCAGCCAGCTTTGCATGTGCCTGGGATCCTGCCTTTAGCCTGTAGAGTTCTGTATGGTCCCCAGCTTCCAGCTGTATTTACATACAGCAAGTGTGTTTCACTACTACTCTAAAAGCTTATCTCAGCATTTGCTATTTAAACTAGCACGTAATGTTACAGTAACACATATCATAACTCCAGTAACCTGATCTCATAGTTGAAAACATATACTTAGTATCACTACAGCTAAGTAAAAGATCCCTGAAAAAAACCAGCCACATCCAAAAGCCATCAAGCACAATCTTGGAGGAAGGAATTTTTCTCTTTTTTAGTCAAAGACAATATGGATCAGCTTTTAAAAAAACCTTACAGGCTACTGAGCTGTCTCAGCATCTCCTTGGATGTCCCCAGTCTGAAAAGGCCAATATTGGCAAAGTTATGTGCCAGTCTTGCCATCTACTGCCCTCAAAACACTTGCGAGTGATAAGCTAACCAGAAGACAGAATCTTAATGGACCTTAAGCATGCAATTAAAGTTAGCAGGACAGATGGACCTGCTGAAATGCTGCACTGTGTGTAAGAGACTTCAGGCAAAGTTCGCTCTCCTGTTTCTCTTGAACTGAGGCCTCCACCACTACACTCTGACTTAGCAAGCTTCTTTTTAAAAATGAGTTATATTACTTGAATTGGTGTTGGGCATTGCAGACTCTTAAAATTAAGGGAGACTGAGTGCATGATGTAAGTACTATTGATGCCAAGGGCGTCCGAGGAAACAGAGCAGGAGTTTTTGGTTGGGAAGAAGCTCTGGACTAACTTTGGTTCACCTTGCGAGGTCTGCTCCTTCCAAGGAAGGCAGAACACAGAGCTTGCAATATGCTAATGGAAAACAACCTGTTGGAGAGATCAGAGACAGCACACTGCAGAAGGCTGCCTATACCTCCCAGGCAAAAATAGGACTAAGTAGGTTGGAAGACAGTTTACAAAAGCTGGCATGAAAAGAAGTATAAAGGCTTCAAAAATAAAACAACCAGAAACAAACCCACACAAAACCAAAAAACAAAACACCACCAGAAACTAAAAATCTACCTTTAAAATAAAAGAAGAGATGAAGAAGCACTTTCTCAAGCAGGTGGTAACACCAGCTCCCAGCAGAAAAGGCAGAAATATACCAAACCACAGTTGGTCTACCTTGGTAATACAACAGGGAGATAAGAGGTGCTGCAGGCCAGAGGTCCAGTGTCTAAGCAATATCACCAGGAGAGTTGAAAGACTCAAATACAGCCAGAATTATTATTTAAAGGGCAGAATCACAATGGACAAGAGCTTAAAATGCAGCTTGACTTGAGACATGAGTTGCCTCTTTTCTCTAGAAATGTAATGAAATGGGTGCAGATGAAGGTGAAAATAAGCTTGATGGCTTCCCACATAAATGGCTGTTTAAAGACTGCACTTAAAATCAGTTTTTAAAATTTAAAATGTATCAGGGATAGTGCCTGGTCTTTGAGAGTCAACCAGCACTTTGACCTCTGTGAAAGATAAATCCAACTTGGAGGACGGAAATTGTGAAAATGCCTTGTGCAAGAAAACTGTTTAACTGAGTTTTGGCTTGAGGAAGAGTTAAAACAATTATCTAATATAAAAAAAAAAACCCTCAATTTGGTATGCAAAGCCATCTTACAAAAAGAAAATAACTCCAAAGAAACAGTTGTGCACATAAATTCAGTGTTTGCTAAGAGGCAAACAATGCCCCAAGAAAGAAAAATTAACCAAAATGTACTGTTGAAGACTCCACGGATCATTTTAAATGCAATTAAACTACCATATACACACATCACATTTCCACAGGGCTTTAATTCCCCCCCCCCAATTTAAAAAAAATCCTCATATCTGACAGCAGCAAATGACAGAGGATCCACCAGTTTGTATGGATGTAGGAAAGAGCCCTGTAAAGGTAAAAGAAAGGCCTGTGCAGAGTTAAAATACAGGAGTAACACCAAATATACTGCAATGGTGAGGTACTTGAGGGAAAGAACTCGCAGATCTCTGTGTGGATCAACATAGGAGCTGAAGTACAGCTCTGCTTGGCAGCGTGGCTAAGTTCTGAAGATTTCCAAGAGGGACTGTTCTTTATGATGTTTCATTAAAAAAAGTGAAAAAAGCAGTAGAGCTCTTTATTCTAAGGAAGGTTTGCTTTTGATACATATTCCACATGTGAATAAAACCCAAGAAATACATGCTGATACATACTGGAAAGCACCGTGCTTGATGTAGCTTCCTCTCTAAAAGTTTTAAAGCAATAATATCTGTCTCCATAGCATGTTTGATGCATCTCTATGTAACAACTAACCCAAACACAAATTCTATTAGACTTACGACATGTCAATAAATTGTGCCAAAACACAGCCTCCTGACAAACTCTTCTATTGACTTTGAGCTGCAAGCAAAAAAAAAAAAAAAAAAAAAAAAAAAAGGGCAAGCAGAAGTTAGCTTAAATGCAAATATTTACAATATGTTTCTTATTACCAGTTGCCCAAGTCTGTCGGATCTGACTGAGAATTTACCGTAAAAAAGGAAAGGGTAGGACTAGAGAAGAGTTTCATTGAGGTAGAAAAGGATTTGTTACAACAACTTTGTTCCTGTTTTAAAGTCAGTGTTTGGAGTTTGGGACCTTGGCTTCTATTCAGCAAATCACTTAAGAATTTGTTTAATTCCAGTGGTTTCTGCAAGACTTAAATACATTTTAGGATATTTTACTGAATAAGAGTACAATTATTCCCAAAAGCAATATAGCATATTACTCAAGGGAATGACTGCGTCTTGTGGGTCTCCTGGGTAAAGCACATGCACACTGAGGGGGAAAAAAAAAATCAATTTCAATAGACACTAAAAATAGATGGCTTTTCTGAGAGACGTGAACCTTTTCCTCACAATCAAGCTTCTGTTTGGCTTTATAGTTCATCGATGTTAACAAGGCTATTAATATAGAGTAATATTTTATTGCTGTATTCTGCTCTTCAATGTATGTTTCAGAGTAAACCTTTCCCATAGCATCTCCCAGGCTCCATTTTATATCCCAGTTCCTAGACTTCTCCATTGTTAAAATACTAGAATTTCTTTGGCTTTGCAGCCAGAAAACTAGTAAGTATAATAAATTAACAACACTAATAGTTTAAAAAACCCAAAGCACCAGCTGTGTGGCAAGTGAACCACCACGTTTTCATTTTCTTTGCAATTTCTCAGAAGTCTTGACATCTCATTACAAAATTCAGCGGAGCAGGTCTTCCCCTTAAAACTACGTCAGCATAAGCAGGGAAAATAACCAGAAGGCTCAGTTGGAACACGACAATAGTTACTCTCCTACTGTATATCCAGCTCCTAGTTTGTAAAATAAAAGAGGATGAAGATTTCTGTAGTTTAAATGAACTAGGTCCTTGTGAAGCTGTTCACATTAGACAGTCACAGGACTATACCCTTAACTCCAATGTCATATACCAGCAGTCACACAATATTTATCTAGATTTCCCGGGTGCAAGCATAAGCCTGAGATAATCAAAGACGGAAGAATTCAGAGACCTTTTACACAAGTCTTGAGCATTTCTGTTGATCACTGGAGGTTTTTTAAATAAGTAGTCTTAGTTTACATATATTTGAGGCATTTCACAGAGCTAGAGAAGGGAACAACAAATGAGAAACTCCGTAAATGTTCCCTGGTATCTGACTGGAAAGAATAAAAAGCAAGCATCTATTGCACAAGTTTAGCCCATGGCAAGAAAGTTTAGTTCTAAAGAAATCTTTTTTATATGGTACATTTATTTAAAGGTCCCTTATAGGCTGTTTTTACATAATTCCACTTACCCATTTTTTAAGACAAACATGATTATTTTTGGAAACCCCTATTATTTCAAAAAAATTGATTCAAACCTTTTACAAGCATAGCAGAGTGTGCATCAAATACCAAAATAATAGCTCAACCCACACAGGGAGTTCCCAAAAGTGCAAACCCAATAGAGTAATTATCAAAAAAATGGGAAATGTTTCAAGCTAAGATGTGCTAAACCTTTATGCAACACTAAGGCGCTGAAGCCCATGGGCTAATCTGCCCTAATTAGCAATTCCCCCTGCAACGGCCGGGTGAACCCCAGTTTATTATAGAATCATAGAAATGGTACAGTTGGAAGGGACCTTAAAGATCATTGAGTTCCAGCCGCCCTGCCATGGGCAGGGACACCTCCCACTAGAGCAGGTTGCTCCAAGCCCCATCCAGCCTGGCCTTAAACACTTCCAGGGATGGGGCATCCACGACTTCTCCGGGCAGCCTGTTCCAGTGCCTCACCACCCTCACAGGAGAGCATCTCTTCCTAATACCTAATCTAAATCTTCTTTCTCCCAATTTCAAACCATTACCCCTTGTCCTATCACCACACTTCCTGACACAGCCCCTCTCCAGCTCTCCTGAGGCTCCCTGTTCCTCCTCCTTGAGCCTGCCCCGCCGGACCCCTGCCCTGCCCAGGGATTTCTTGGGTTGTCCCCGCGGTCCTGATTCACCCCGACGCTGGGGTGGCCCGGCCCGGCCCGGCGGGGCCGCCTCCCGCCCTCCCCTGCGGGGGTGGCCGTACCCCCACCACACAGCGGGGCCGGCGGCGGGGAGCGCTGCCCGCAGCCCCGCA
>VZRU01019404.1:283924-312088 GCA_013398155.1 Pedionomus torquatus | reverse complement strand
CCGGGCGGTGGCGGACGGGGCCGGGGGGTGCTCCTGCTGGGCCCCGGTGGCCTCCCACATCGGCCCCCCCTGCCGGGAGGAGGGTGCGGGAAGGGGCTCGGTCACCCAGCCCTCCACCTCGCACCCGCCGGACGTTTTAAAGCCTCGCCGACACCCTCCTTATTTTGCTACAGCTACAAGCTGCCCCTCGCCTGGGTTACGGCCCGGGAGGGCCCTAGAACCGCCCCCTTAAGCACCGACTCTCTTGCCATCCTTTGAGCACCTCAGCTTTTCATCAAGGAAGACTTGAGTCCTCAGAATTAACAGAGGAAAAAAAAACTGAAAACTTAAAAGCTCCAAAACTCATGCACCAATTAAAATAAAGGTTCTCTGGTTTGTTTACTGGTTTTGTTTTTTTCTTCTTTTTCTGCAAAATGTGCTTTATACAATATCTCAGTGACTTGGTGAATCATTTCAGCACTACTACGATGTTACCAGTATATTTTGGTATTATTTCCTTCCATAACTTATGCTTCCTTGAGCACCTCTCAATAACCTGTATGGAGCCTGCTTGTGTAGATTCAGTGTATGGAGGTTGCTCCCCGCCTGCCCTTGAGTCAGTGCAGAATGTAAATCCCCTCTTTTCAGAACCCTCATATGAATCCACCATGAATTGCAGTTTGCTTTGACAAACGGGTGCTCGGGTCATGATAGGACATCACTGTGCATGTGCAGAACACGAATGCTTCAATAGTTGGGAGCGTGATGAGCCAGAAGGCAAGTTTTATGGATGCTCCAAACACTGGATGGTTCAAGTTCCAGCTCTGAAACCCTAGCCCATGTTGTGTGACAGGACCTCCATATCAGGACTACTAGAAGCCTTGGTGTTTGCTCAGTGCATTTCAAATTAAAAAAATACATAAATGCTGCTGCTACAGCCATTTATCTGCAGCCATCCACCCACGCAAGGAGTACCAAGTGCTCCTAGCGTCGTAGCCTAGTTCTTACTTCTACCCTGCTGTAGTGCAACAGGCATCTCTGGTCCTCTCCAGGCTGCTCCTTGGTCCCACTTCAATTTCTGTGCAGAGGGCATAGTAATTAAGGAAATGGTAAATGTGAAAAATCCAGCAATCATCCATATATCTTATTTTCCTCAGTACCACCATTTTGAGTCTTAAAATCAACAACAGTGCAGTCACTCTACAGTAAGGCAAGGAGAAATGTTTCTGTCCCCACTCTAAAGTAAGCAGCCCCAAATGTTTTACAGTGCCAAAATGCAGGAAATAATCCCACTTGCTGACTTTTATTCTACTTGCTTTCTGGAGGTTTTTTGGCCTCTGGCCCTCACCCACTCTAACCGCAGCCGTGGCTTTTGCGTGTTACATCTATCCATACCTGCCCAAGCTCCAAACCATGCAATTTCCCCAGGATTTAGTTTTCTATCTTCTTGTTATTAGCAGTCACTCTCAATTTCCTGCTTTCTGTGAGCATCTGTCAGTTATTTGTATTGTAATAGTGACACTGAGATTTTGCTTGATTACCTTGTTTTATTGGATGCTACATATATGATGTTCTGCTCCATGTAATGAGGGAGATATTAGAAAACAGGGAGGTTGGAGGAGAGTGCATTTGAGTGTCTCCAAGCTGGATATGTTGCAGGTCTCCAGAAGCCTCCAGTAAAGCGAGACCTGACAGCTGCTCCTCCCATGGCAGGCAGCTCGTCCATCTTTGCTGGCACTGTGGAGGCGCGTGAGAAAGAGGAAAAGGCAGCTCCCTCCTCAGACACACTCTTTTCTTTTCATTCCTGTTTTACAGGCCAGCCAGGTCTGTGGCTTTACAAGGGAGAGGAGAGTGAACGCACTCTGAAGAGGTGTGAAGGCTAAAGGACAAGATAAAGTCATGACTCCCTGTGTGCATACGCTGCCTTTCTTAGGAACTTTCATTTCCTTTACATGGAAGACTGCCACATTAAACTGTGCCTGAGGCTGTCTTTGGGCTGCCCGTGGACAGGGGAGGCCATAAAACTGCTGTGGACACTGCACACCCCTTCCTCTCCTGCCCTGATGACTGCGTAACCCTCTGTGACCACCCCTCGCCAAGCCAAGTGCTGGTGGCTGAAGAACTCGCTTGAGGACTATGTCCCGATGAGGGGACTGGACCTCAGCTCTGGCTGCAGGCATGAGGAGGCCATCACCCCTGAGACAGGGAAGACCTGGGGTCCCTCTGATGCTCAGCAGTTCCAGCAAGTACCGAAGGAAGAACACTTGCTGCTGTAGCCCAAAACTACTTTACTATTGTGGCTGGTCTTGCACTGCACAGTCAAATCCTGCATTATTCTCCTAGAACAAACTCCAATGAAAACAAAGGAATTAATTATTTTAATCAGTTCTGAGCTACTAATTTTCAGTTATTCCTCATTATTCTTGTACTTCCTTTTTTTTCATTTGATACATTGTGGAAAGCTTGCATATCTTTGCCAACCTCCTTGTGGCCCCGTTTTTTTCTCTCTCTAGCTCTGTTCTGATTTTCAATTTAGGAATCACAAATTTAACATGTAACACAGTTTAAAGATTGCAGTTTTCATACTACTAATAAACATGGAAACTTGAAGAAAGAAAATGCCACCTTAGTACTGGAAACATATCATTTCCTGGTTGGAAACATAATCACACTATTGTAAGCCCAGAACTGATTCGAAATAGGCTTTGGAAAACATAGGACAGACTATCAGCAGATCAGATTTCAGACTGTTCTCAGTATAATTGCTGCAAATGTAGGGTAGCTCTAACTAAAGATATGCCAAGTATCAGTGAGGTTTTAGAATGAACCACTTTGATTCTGTCACTGTTACAGACTTAATTTTGAACTTGGAGGTGCCCATTGATAGATTTCACCACGAACACCTGAAATCAAAAACAGTAAAATAATCCTGAGAGTGCCATGACAATGCTTCCTGTGCTGCTTTCTACTGAAAATGTATGGGATAATTAATA
Organism: Pedionomus torquatus; assembly: GCA_013398155.1. Taxonomy (NCBI): domain Eukaryota; kingdom Metazoa; phylum Chordata; class Aves; order Charadriiformes; family Pedionomidae; genus Pedionomus; species Pedionomus torquatus. The sequence continues at coordinate 309,116 of VZRU01019404.1, read as the reverse complement.
TCTGGATAACAGAAAAAAAGATCACATTGGAATGTTATATACATTACTATTAATAATAAAGCATTATGGTAATTAGCTATAGCACTGGCTTTATTTTCAGGTTCTTGCAAATTTCTGAAACCACATCTACGAATATGTAATTATAACACAGGAAAACTGTCACTGTAATGACAGAAAAGTCGAAGTACAGGCAGCAGGAAAGGCTTAATGAAGCCATCTGTAAATAGCGAGTCAATCATTAGCTAGTGTTATACATCGGTTTCCACGAGAGAGCAGCTCTGAGGAGAAGGACTTGGGAGTGCTCATGGAAGAGAAGCTCAACATGAGCCGGCAGTGTGCGCAGGCAGCCCAGAAAGCCAACCATATCCTGGACTGCATCAAAAGAAGCGTGACCAGCAGGTCACGGGAGGTGATTCTGCCCCTCTACTCTGCACTTGTGAGACCCCACCTGGAGTCCTGTGTCCAGCTCTGGAGTCCTCCTCAACTTAGAAAGGACATAGAACTGTTGGAATGGGTCTAGTGGAGGGCCACCAAGATGATTAGAGAGATGGAACACCTCTCCTATGAGGATAGCCTGAGGGAGCTGGGGCTGTTCAGCCTGGAGAAGACTCCGGGGAGACCTTATTGCAGCCTTCCACTATCTGAAGGGAGCCCACAAGAGAGATGGAGAGGGACCCTTTGTCAGGAAGTGTAGTGATAGGACAAGGGGTAATGGTTTCAAACTAGAAGAAGGGAGATTTATATTGGATATTAGGAAGAAATTCTTTCCTGTGAGGGTGGTGAGGCACTGGAACAGGTTGCCTGGAGAAGTTGTGGATGCCCCATCCCTGGAAGTTTTCAAGGCCAGGCTGGATGGGGCTTTGAGCAACCTGCTGTAGTGGGAGTTGTCCCTGCCCACAGCAGGAGGGTTGGAACTCAATGATCTTTAAGGTCCCTTCCAACTGTAGCCATTCTGTGATGCTATGAGATGACTGTATAACTTCATTATAGAATTACAAGACACTTGTTGCATACGCCTGCAAGGGAGTATCACTCTTAGTTCTGCTATTAACACTCTCTGCTGCTGAATACCTATTTGGAAGCCTTATATAGCACCCAAGTTGATTCAGATGACCTGTCCCAGCCTGAGACGATTATGTCCTGTTACAGCTTAGATATTTAAACTGGAGAAACATTTTTGATGCTGTGAGAACATGAAGGGTCTTGCTTTGGAGAAAACTGTTAAAATTTAGCTACTCATTTTGAACCCCTAGTTTAACTATGAAAAATCCAAGGTATTTTGTACCTGTAATTAGGTATGAAATCCACCAAGGAAACCTGCTATCGACTGAAGATTTTTAAATCTGATTTATAGCATAATAATTACATGGCAAGAATATGGGTTTTATTCTTCTGAGAAGACAGATCCTAATATTGGTTGAGTTCAGAGCTGGGGCTTTGTTTCCTTCTCTCCTCCATTCTTTCTACATGGAATTGGGATGGTCACTAGTTACCTCTGTGCCGCTTTTCCATGTTTACGAACTGAGACTAGGATTGTTTCCCTATTTTATGGATAAATACATAAGATAGCTATTACCTCAGATAACAATACCACTTGTACCAGTTATGATTATTGCTTGCAGACACTGATAACATATTTTTCAAATATCACTTTCATATTGCTTCAGATGCAGAGTGCAAAATATTTTCTAATATCCTGTTAAATTAATGTAATTCTTAAAAAAAAAAAAAAAAATCCGTTTCCTTCACCTGAAGTTACAGTAAAGTGTACCTCATTCTCTGTAGTCTACCGGTACAGGGCGGCAGTGTTCTCTTCATCCATGAACACTGTATGGACACATTTATAAACTTGTGTTGTTATTAGATTTTCAGTGTGTTGGGACTGCAAACATGCTAACAATTGGCGTCAGAAGACTCCAGAGTAAATTTAATATAATACAATATCCTGCTCAATCATGTCAACAGGATCTTCTCAGTGTATGTACACTCAGAACAAGGCCATCATCAGAAAAATAAATACAGATTTAACTTTAAAATAATTCCTAATTAAGTAAACAAAACTGCAGATATAATAAGGGAAGGCTGAGATGAGCTATTAATATATATAGTGCTGTATTTTGCTTTGTGTTTCTCTTGAAATCCATGTAATTATGTTGCCTGGTGTCTCACAACAACTCCATGGTACTTTATTCTTATGCATAATACAGCATCATTCAAACACAGCCTAATATTGACATGTATAATCAGTAGCTGTGGAGAGCCCAGCACTGCTCCCATTCAAATCAAAGGCAAATTTCATTATGTGAATGGGAGCAAGAACATATTGTTCCAAATGCATTAATTTGGGTTTATGTCCTGAATAAACATTAGTTGTAAATTTCTCCTGGTTGACTCTAAAGACGCTCCAAAGATAAAAGCAGATGAGGATGTAAGAGCTGACGTGCACCAAGCTTGATGCTTTTCTGATGCATATAAGAAATCAAACTAAGGGAAGGCTGTTTAATTGACTATTGTGTTGTCTGTTTTGGCTCCAAAGAAAACACCATGGGATCTTTAAAATGACTGTGCATGCTTAATCATGAATTCCTCTAATCACAATCCAAATCTATTTATATGTTGGAGCAATTATATTAACGAGTTGTCAATTTGGCTAAAATTGTGGTTTTTTTTCTGTTCACTAAGTCAATATGAAAAGAACATGTTACTTACAGGTCTTCTAAATAGCCGCAGTTGTGGATGTGTACAAACTTGCATGTACACCTGAAGGGCTGATCTGCCTGGTTCCTGGGAGCTTCAAAATATGGTAAGCACTAATAGAGTGCTGAAAAAATATGCAAATATTTGCAGTTAAGGGAGAACAATATGCGAGTTCTAATTCAGCTTTACTTCTTTATGAACACCTAGAAGAAACAGCTACACGTGCTTGGTAACTGTTGGTAATGCTTTACCAACTTGCAAAAGCAGAACATGAATCTCTAGTAAATGATTAGCCTGGCTTAGTATGGGATGCATGTATTCACATGCCTTCATTTGCCATCTGCTACTCATCTACAGAATTTCATACTTCAATCTGGTGCTGTTCATTTCCCAAAAACCAGTTACACTCAGCCTTATCATACTGAAAATACTGTATTCTTCTCCACTGCTGTGTTTTTCAGTCATTATTTGATATATTGTGAGGAAGTAACTCAAGCTATTTGAGAAAAATGGTACAAATTCAGTTCTTCTGTTGTATATGAACCTCTCCAGCCTATCTGCAGGCTTTTTCTCCCCAGTGTGACTCCAACGCACAGTGGGCTATTCCTCAAGGTGAAAAGTGAAATTTCTACTTTAACAACAATTTCCTCCTCACTAATGCTGTGACGTCACCTTCTGGGTTTTGACTTAATATCCTGCCTTTGGACTTTGCTGAACAGACTTTTGGTTCCTCAAAGTAAGTGTGTCAGCAAGGCTCCAAATAGTGGTTGTAATGAGACCATAACATGACTAATTATGCTGCAGATGTTGAGCAATGTGGACAGTAATGGGCCTGATGGAGGCATGCCTCTGCTCAGGCTTCACAGGGTCTTGATAAACCCACTGCAATGGTTGTTGCATGGCTTGGCACGCTGCTCATTTATTGGGCACATTAGGACCCACAACATACTTTGCTTGCTAAATATCTGGATCAAATTTTCTGCTATTATTATTATGGCAGGATGGTAAGATAATAATGTGATGTGTTTCAAATCATTGCAAACAACCATTTGGGTAAAATCTGTGATCTACATGATCTACATGCTGTTCAAGAGCTGCCATCCATAAAGGGGAACAATTTTTCACAGTTCCATTATAATTCAGGATGTGTTTGATACACATTGGATCGGTCAGGCCATTTAGACCATGCATCTACTGAAATCTAATCATATTTCTATTACTGAACCTACATAGTCTGTATGAAACTGCTGTCAATGAGTAGCTTATTATTCCTCAGTTTTTCTTGTACTTATGAGAGCTCTTATGAACCAAACTGCATAAGCTGTACCCACAGATTAAGCAGCCTTCTTATATATGTATTGCTCTCTTAAAAGAAATAAAGCTATAAACCTTCGTATATAGAGCTGTATAGACATATGATATATATCTACTGATATTTCAGAAATAAATATTAGGTGGTGCCTCAGTTTACCTGTTTTATATTATTGTACCCAACTCTAGACAGTTAAATTGATGGATAAAAGCAATGGCAGAGATGAGACTCTTTTGAGAAACAAATAATTGAGGGCCCTGAACCTGAGGATTTAAGCCTTTTAATGTCCCTTTTATAAACTGGAACTCAAATGAGGGAATACTAAATCACTGTAAGATCAGAGGCCCTGAAAGGGGATAGGGTTATCAGCAAGAAACAAGTCAGACAGATCCAGACTGTAGCAAGAATACAGCCACACAATATGGTAAAGGGAACTGTGTCAGAAAGAGCTTTCTAGGGAAGGCTACTGCATTGATAAGGAATATAAGACTGGAGGCAACTTCCCAAGTAGGTCACTGAGATACAGGTGCTACATTCATCATCACAAACTTGCTATGTGCCAACTTGAAAGTAAATAATTTTTGCTGGTCTTATCAGAAAATTTATACTAGTTTGTAAATTACCTATATGTATTTATGCTTGTGCCAGTGCTGTTTTGTGGCCTTTCCTTGGTGTTTCCGTTTCCCTTGTGTATTTCCAGACACCAAGCCTGTCTGTGGCAGCATTCAGATTAAATATACTGAGCTCTGCTGCATTAAGACAGGTCTACCCTTCCCTATATGATTCTGAGGAGAAGGGCGAGCAAGAACTGTAACAGCTCTTCCTGTGGAGTTGATTATTTTATGAAAAATACTGTGTGGCGGTTCTCTGTGGCCACCGGGGAGTTATGAAATAGTCCTTTTTTGTCCTATAGTCTATTGTTTAAACCAGAATTAATTACTCCCAATTTCCTTGAGGTTTTACTCAGCCTGTAGCAAAACACAGACTGTCCTTTTTTTGCTGCTTGCTTATTGTTATCTCCTGCTTCTAAAGATAAAATAACAAATGGTTTGCATTTTCTTATTGACTGAGACTCTGGGAGGTGAACAGCATAGCAGTGGGCTTTTGAAAGTAACGGTCTTCTTTGTGTAAGCATTTGAATGACAGGACAGTGACTTGTGGCAAAACCTTTTACAGCCCCGTAGTGCATTTGGGAGCTTCTCTCTCAATGTGAGCATAATTAAGCTTGGCAGTGGTAAGAGACCTATAAGCAACGGTGAGAGGCATTTCAATACTGTTTTTCAGTGCATGCAAAGTTGCTGTTTCTATCACGCTAAGGGGAACCAATGCAAGATATCTTTATGGCAAAGGCAGCACATTTGTTGTAAACACCAATGTATTTGTTCTAAACACCAATCTGGTTTACAGCAAAACCCCTTGGTACGCTAACGGACCTTAACACCACATCTTATCATCTTCAATCTCCATTTTATGCAGGATTAGACTGAGTATCCCTTGGGAAATTCTTATCACCAGCTAAAAAAAGCAAGCACATCCTTAATTGCAGATTGTAGGCAGTGATTTTTATGCCATGATCATGTTCTTGAAATCATCACAGAGATGGGTGTGATCCCATCTTTTAATCCTGCCACAGTGACATGCTCTGTCTTACCCCATTTAGCTTTCTTTATACATCTAGTGTTTTGTCTCTCTTTTGCAGTGGTGGGAAACAGTGGATGAGCTTTTAAGCAGCTTCTTCTTCGAGTGTAATTTTCAGTTTCATCTATTTCAATTTGTTCCACTTTCCTCCTGAAAGACATCAGCCAACTGCCTTGTCCAGCAGTTTCAACAATTTTCGGTTTGGGATAGAGCCCAATATTTTCTTTAAAACCTTGGATTGATTGTAAGCATGACCATCAAAACAAATTGTCTCTGCCAGTCTTTATCCCTCCACTTCACAGCATAGAGATTTAGGAAATATTGTGTCAGGTTTAGTTAATTCTCCTTCTAGAAAGCTCCATAGAAGGCTTTGCCCAGCAGGGGGTTTAGAAACACCAGGTTTTCTGTAACTTTTCTTCTTTTACCGGTTTCCACTTTTCCTGTTTTAAAATATAGAAGCTGCAAACCTTGAATCAAACTTCCTTTGAAAGTGTTTTTTGTTAGGTATTGTAAAATTCAAGTTCTTTATTTTCTCCTGAGCTTAATGGATGCTGTCGTGGTTTCAGCCAAATTTACCAAANACAGGAGCTGGATTCCAGATCTGGAGTCAGGAACGCTCGGATCAGAATCAAAGGCAGACGAACAAGCAGAGTCCTCCTTGGACGTCAGCCATCGAAGAAGAGGAGTTGCCATCGAAGAAGGGGAAGAAGAAGAGGGGCTTGACCTGTTGATCCTTCAGCTTTTATACGGGGCATGATGCGGATGGGATGGAATACCCCTGTTGGTCAGCTTTGTGTCACCTGTTCTGTCCATCCCTCCTTGCAGGTGGGACCCTCCAACGGGCAGATGCCGAAAATTCCCTGACCTTGGTTCTTCCAGCAATAAGTCTAAACAAGGGCCTCTCTGCATACCATCCCTTGGTATAATCAGGTCTTATCACTGTGAAACAGAACAGTTCTGAACAATGTGCTGTTAATTTCAGAGTTTAGCTAGTTAGAAGAGGCCTAGCTAAGAAAGTAAAACTGTAAAACAGAAAATTGGTTCGTTTTACCTCAAACCAGGACAGATGCCCTCGCAGAGTGTCCATTTACTCCTTCTGCCGGATCTGTATCTTGTTTTTCCATGTCATGCTGTTGCAGCTACCTAGCAGCTTTATCATGTCTCTCTTCCCTTGACTCATGACTTATGACTTTATTTTTGAGGCCCACGTCAATGTTTGAGCTTGTCTCAGTTTGTGCATCCTACACTAATATATTTTTTGAAAGAAGGATTAGCAACATTTCAAGGACCCTTGCTAAACCATTTTTTTCCTTCAATTTAGGCAACAAGCATGTTACTGGGAGCTCAGAGGAGTGATGATGTTTTGCCTTTATACAAAAGGGGGCTGCTGGTTTTTGGACCCCATGAGATCCAAGCACCCATAAACATTGTTGATGTCTCTCCCGAGATAAGCCATGGTGCCCAGGATCTGTTTCTGTTTTGCTGTCTGCTACTCAAAAGAGGCCATGTCACTCTTCCTGCTGTTTCCTGCCCCTTGCTTCGGTGTGATGAATTGCTAAACTCATAATGTTCCACCAAACTCTTAATCCAGCCAGCTTTTGCTGTGACTCTACTATGTCAGCAGAGGAGCTTTGCAATCACTGGTGGCTTTGTGGACAGGTGATCCTGCAAAGTCATTCAATCTCAGCACTATTTTACGTGCTGACTTACAGAAATTGGTAGCTGTAGAGTAGCTCCTTTATTCTCAGAAAATCAATAAATTATGTCATTAGCAATCAGAAACTCCCACACTCCCCATGCAGGAGGAACAGTAGATTTTTTTGCAAACATCCAGCCTTTTGAAACTTTTTTATCTCCAAGATAAGTGGTTTTCTTATATTGCGACAGCTGCAAGGTGATGAGGTCTTCTTAGTTTCATTCAGCTGGCTTCTCCCTTTTCCTCATTTCCAGTTTAGGATTCCAGCCTCATTCCAAATTGGCAGGACTCTCACTTCACAAATAACAACTGTTTGTTAAGACTGGACACCATAAAAGCCTTCATATTGCACAGTTTAACATCAATTGTGATCATTTTAGCAATATTCGACAAGAACAGGAACCTCAACTTGACCTGGGAGATCCCTTCCCAGTACTGTGATGTTCCTATTACAAATCACACAAGCAAAAAAAAACAAATGGCAAAGAGAAGGAAAATTTGAATCAAAACTTATAGATAAGAAACAGCCCAAGAAGGAGTTCTCTGGGAAGGCCCAGTCCCCTACCTCAACCTCACTGTCCAGTGACTCATTGTACCTCAAACCCACACTGTACTACAAAGCATAATTACAACAGAGCTTCACAATCTTCACAGTTATGTTAAAAGCTGTGGAGACCAGAAAACATCTTTTTTGTTTAAAATTAAAGTAAGATGAGAAAGCTGGATTCTCCTTTGAGAGTAACCCATTTTCAGTTATTTCCTTCCATGCATACTTATCAGCAGTTCTTCTTTAAGAAGGAGAACTTTTCCTAAATATTCCTAGACTTTCCCTTCCTCAGTCTTCATTCCAGTAGTGTGAACATTTTCTTTCACTGTTTCCTTTCTTTTCTATGTGCCTTAGACCAAAAAAAGCCCTGAAGATGTTTCCTACAGTTGCATGTGATAGAGAAGATGAAAAGAAACCGAGGGCAGCTGGACAGGCTAGCAATAGCCCCCACTGCTGCGTTAATCATATATTCTCTCTCATTAGCTTACCTTAAATGAGGAGGTTTCAGCTACTGGATTCTACATGCTCTCTTTCTTACCTTATGTGTACTTTTCACCATTCTGCTGATAGATCCAGGCTATATGGCTGGAGGCATCTGCCTAACTGGGAATTTCCCTGCTGCAGTGCAAGCTGTGGACAGTATGTGTATGTGAATAGTCTGGAAGGATCATTGTTAAGAGGACACAAGGCACAAAATTAGTGAGCTTGGGCTCAGTGACCTTCTTTCCATTCATGAGCTCTGCAATAAGCATAGCTCAACCTGAACTAATAATAGCTACTCAATATTTGTTCAACATGCACACAAACAAAAAAATAGTAACAAGAGCTTAACTATGGTTCACATTTTCTTTTACTAATTGATAAAAGCATAGCTTAGACATAAATACCAGTTTCATTAGATCTTTTGGTTAAGGTGATGGCCCTCAGCATGAGGAATATGGCAGGTGATGCTTTGAGAGGAAATGGCAACAGATGAGGATGCTTCGACTGTAAATGCTGTAGCTTTCCCTCTTTATTTAATGAAATAACTGTAATGATAGAGAGGAAAGCAGACAAATGTTCCACACATATGGCAAGCTTCAGCAGTCAATCAAATAATTCTCCTAGCACAATGAACACAATCTTTCCAGCTCTAGGCCTTTGCCACAAAGCTAATAGCTCTGCTGTTCCGGAAAGCAATCACATGCCCCATGCCTCTCCCTGCAGGTGCAGCTTTCCTGGTCAATCCAACCATAAACACTGTGGTTTTGCACTGCCTTTTACAGAAGGAGCAAGTTGCAACCCTGCAATTAGGAAGTGCCATGATCAGAAGTCATTATGGTGGATTTTCGGAGGTAATGCAAAGGCACCCGGGGAATAGCTTCCCATGATTTTAAAGCCTTTACACAGGGGCTGTGAGATTCTCAGAAACAGTAGCTAGTGACTGAAATGAAATTATAGGTTATTACTCCCTCCCTCACCCCTTTTTTCCCATCAAAGCAGGAAAGGAAATTAAAGAGAGATCTGTTTTTATGAAATATAAATAGATTTGTATTATAAATAAATCTTGGACAAAAATACAGCCAGCAAGAGCACTGCTGTTTCTCCTTTTGGCAGGTAACTCTGTAAAGTATGGGACAGGTGGCTTCAGGAAGTAAAATACTCCATACTACTGCAAGTGCTTGGTGATCTGTTAAAACAGCAGCTGTCACACTCTCAACCATAAGGAGAAGGCAATTTTTATAGCCTCAGCTATAACTATAGGTAAGCAGGCAGGCTTCAGCACAACTTGAATCCCAGCTCGTTTTGCTGTCGTTTACCAGAAGTCACACACTGCCCCAGGCGTGTCACACAGCAAGCGGACACATCCATTATCAGCCAGAAAGAGGAAGGGTGCTCACTCATGGGGGCAGTTGCTCAGACCTTAAGAAATGTGGGTTCTATTATTTTGCTCTTGCAGACTTTCTGTGGGATTTTATACAAATTGTTTAGTTTGCCAGGTCCAAATACTTATAAAGACTTGTTGTTTGCTTTTTTTTTTTCTAACACCTAAAACCTTTGCATGCTCATCCTCTGAAGAAAAATACACTATGCAGAGTTAGTGAAACCAAAGTTGCACAGGATTAAGCAGCTGGCCAGTGTTAGATTCACTCCTTTCTCCTAACACTAGGAAAAGCAGATATTTTTTTATACATAAATTCAGTTTTTGGAGAACTCATCTAGAAGTGACAAGTATGATTGCAATTCTTCCTTCAAACTTAGCGTCTTGACCTCTAGATTTCTGCCTACTGCCTAAGGCTGTCTCAGTTCCCAGGCACCAAGGTATGGAGGAGGAAGATGGGAAGTACAAATGGATCAATATGGGGTGGGAAGGAGAAAGTGTTCCTCCTATAGAACAGTCTTTTTGTACTGACAGAATTTAAAGACCAAACCAGCTGGAGGGTAAGTAAGCTGCTCCTCAGTTGTATAGCATACCTGGATTCCAGCCATTCCTTGAATCAAGTCATCAAGGCCAATTTTTTATTTTTAATTTAAAATAATTGTATCTCTTTTTCTTAGTTAATATTCAGATCCAGAGTGTAAAATGACACTGCTTCAAACAAAGGAAGTAGAAGTATTGCTCCATCCATGTAACCCAAGTCCTTAAGGTCCTAGTGGATGAGGGAAAGGGCAAAAAGAGGAAGAGAGAACTGTTTCTACATAAGCAAAGGGAAGCACAGAATCCAGCCACTCATTTCCTAAGACCATAACCGCCTGGAGCATGTCTTCCAGAGGAGGAGCTCAATGGATACACTTCAGGAAAGCTGAATTTTTTAGATCCTAGTCAGCTCAAGTATGAGAGGTATGAGGTGCCAAGTCTGGTGAGATCAAAACAGTTCCATTTATTCACAAAAGTAGAACTGTAGGCAACAGACCTTCACTAGTAAAATGCTTATAATTATGGACTTAGGCACTATGAGTACAAGACAGAGTTTTGAAGTTCCTGGTATGATGAATTAGATGAATTCTGCATCTAATTGCTGTCTACAAACTGAGGTGGACCCAAAATATGACCTTCTGGATTTCCTTCTCTTCTCATACAACAATAATAGTTTTTACATTTTCCCAAGGCTTTTTAGGAAGTTATAAGCCCTAAAAAAATGCTATGTAATCAGCTTTTGTGGTAATGAAGTTCTATATGCCTATCTAAAATGTTACATACCCAGTGGAGGGAATGTGTAACTGAAGAATATACACCCCACTAATGTGAGCAGGTAAATGTGAGGAATGAACCCCTGTCCTTCATTAGCTCATGCCTAAGGGCATTTTCCCCTACCTTATACTATGTAAAGGGGTACAAGCTTCACCCCGTGCCATGTATGTCCTCCTGGTATTGAGTCACTCCCTGGCTCCCGCACAGTGATGCAGTCTGGCTTCAGTTCCTTGCAGTCTGGGAAGGTGCAAGCTCCCTCAGTCATGGAAGGGAAGAATAAGATAAGCTTACAGGGAGGGACCAAACAATTAAGAGTACAAAACTAAGCAAGTTTTTATTGCCTTGGTGTACCTGGTTGTGCCTGCTCTGGTTGCTAGCATGTGCTGAGGACTGTGATTTTAAAGCATTGCAGCTGTTGTTACCAATCCATGACACAATCACAGCTTTGGTTTGCTGTGTGAACTTATGCTGAGGGGTATCTGTGCTGCCCACCGTATGGAGCAAAGGCGGATGAGCCAGCACTGCAGAAAAGGTTGGGCTTGGTATCAGATGTGGAGCTCCACAGTACTGTGGCTTATTTAGAAGCAGCCCAGGTATTCACAGGTTACACAGAATTGTGCTGAGCAGACACGAATGAAGGAAAAGATAATATTTTCAAGTAAATACACTTGGCAAAAGCTGCTAACAAAGTAATACATTTTCTAGTCATTCAGAACTGACGCCATTGACTCTCTGCACCTCGATGATGTTTAAAATATTGCTGACTGCTGCAGTGTTGATACAAGTAATGCAAATCCACGCACTTTCTGACAGTGAAAAACACAGGAAAACAGAGACTCCAGGGCCAAACAGTCTATTCCAGCAGGAAATGTTTTCAGAACAAAAAGTGACTGGGTCATCCATTAGCTTTGTGATAGCAGTTATTCTGGCAGCTGAACAGTCTGTTGCGGGAGGCAAGCCAGTTCATCTGCCTTGACCTAGAGTACTTCTTTCTTTTATTAATTGGCTGCTTTGTCTTGCTGGTTTTGGTCCCTAGATTTTGTTTACTTTTTTTTTTTTAAATAAGAAAAGACATATGGCAGAGAGGCCAGAAGAATGTGTGGACAGAAATGCCATTCCATTGGCAACGCCGGATTTTCAGTAACTTGGGCATACGTCATATGAACGGGCTATGAGATAAACCCCAATCCAGGCATAGGTCACTGTTATTGCAGTAATCCATTTAGCTTTACGCTGACTTTTTATATACAGGAAATTTTCAAGCAAGCAAAGACCTCGTGGGAGGTGGAGATGCATCAAGGCATGGAATCCAACTTCCATAGCAGTTTCAGGGACTTTCGCTTCTGAAGCCTAAATCATCTAAATGAGAACATTCCTAAGTTAACAAGAACACATCTCTCACTCAGCCACCCACCAAAAGTCTTTAAACAAAACATAACAAGTGATTCATGGTGATATGAACTCCCCTGACACATGCACAGCCAAGACTAATATTATGGTACAGTATGTTATTCTTGATTAAACAAAATGTTTTGCTACTCACATTTGACAAGCTTTTGCATAAAACAATTGTGTCAAATTATGCATCTGAGTCAAGAAACTTTAATTTGTTGCAAGGCTGAGTGTTCACGGGTTTTTTCCTCCTTTCACATCCTTGTTTCTCTGGCAAGACGCAGCTCACACCATTGTTGTAACACCTGAATGTACATTACATGTCCACACTGCCTTGCTGCACCTGCAAGGGGATGCAACAAACAAGTAAGACCTCACTGGAGGGGTGCAAGGACAGTGGTGTGGCTCAATGGAGAGTTTGAGGGTGACTGGACTGTTTTTGAAGCGTGTCAGGTGCTTGGAGCATGGGTAGAGAGCACTGAAATGACTGAGAGGCTCTAAACTGGATTAGGCAGGTTGAGGTCACCTCACTAGCCCAGCTTCAGTGCCTGTTCTGTGGGAAGTAGGTTCAGAGCGAGGAGGAGGAAGCAGAATAAGCATGGGTAAGGAGCGAGCCCTGAGCCAGGAGTGCTTCAACTTTTAGAGCCAAAACTGCCCAAAGAGATGGATTTTGTAGGAGGTCAGTCAGTGTGTCTTGACAGCATGTGGAACATATATGGCTGAAGTGAGCACGATCCTCTGAGCATGATCATCAGCTGAGAAATCAGCTGTTGCAGGAATTCTGCTGTGAAATAACTGCTGACAAGGAGGGGTGTGAAACCTGATTAACATAAGTGAGGATCAAGCCTCTCATTGGCTTCTATCACCAATGTTTTCAGAACCTTTAAATTTTCTTAAGATCTGCATCCTGAATAACATAAATCATTGATAAAACATTGCACAAGTTCAACCTGCTTAAAAATCATCTTTAAACTATGTTATATGCTATTGACTGTATGTCTTGATCAAACTGCGAGAAAGGCAGAGAGTGCAAGATCAAAGCAAGCAAGAAACTTCTAGTGTGGCTGGACTGCTAAAAACATCTGGCTGTCACCACGTTTGTATAATCACTCATGTCCTGGCTGTCAGACAGCAACTGATACTTGTGTGATTCCCCACACTGCAGCTCACCAGCAGTAGCTGGGGTGCTGTAGTTTCAAGAAAGAACACGCACTGGGACTACAAGGCAGTTAGTTGCAATTGAAAGTCAGGTCTTTGCTCTTCATATGTATTAAGTGATTCCTGCTATATCTTAGCCAAGATAAGGTTGATTTTAACAAATATCTTCTCTAACCCTGATTTATTACTTTGGGCTTTTATTACCCAGAAGATGTTCAAAACAATCTTTCCATTATGTCTTATAAACCCACCACATCATGTTTTGTGTTTTAATGCTTTTGTCAATGTAAACTTTGATGCACTGAGAGCTGTGTAGCATTTAAAAGACAATCACTTTATCAAAAAGTTTGCAGGCATGTTGAATTAGAGCATTGTCTTGAAAAGAAGAAACCTTGTCTCATTTGAGAGACAGTGAAGGCAAGGATAAAATAGTTAAACTTCCCACTGAGTTGCTTTTATTGCTAGAAATACACTTGCCATCCTTAAATAACAATTTGGGACTTCAAGCAGTGCATAAAAAATAGGTATTTAAGAGCAATCTTGCTTTTTGAAACAGACATGTACTCAGCATGAGCAACCTATGAAGTTTGCATAGGCAATATGAGCAGCTATTCGGATGTAAAGTAAAAGATCTCAGAAGAAAGATAATTTCCTTGTGGTACTTTCTACTTCAACCAGGCAGGTCTTTATGTAGCCAAAATCCATGCTGAGGCCCCACACCTTCTCAGCGGTGTTGTGTCATTATCGAAGTTTATCACAATTGTGCTGCACCTTCTCTACACTTTTCTTAGAAGAGGGCATGGTGCATGCATTTTGAAAAGGGTAATCTATGCCCAAGAGGAAACTCTGGCGGAGACACAATGAACATCCTTTTATCACTTGCCTTGGTTTCCCATTCTCCTTCCACTCCCCAGGAAGGATTTGTCAGCAACTGTCACAAGTCCCTGTTGCTGGAGGCCAGTGAGAAACTGGACCAAGGATTTGGTTAAGTGCCAAATTGGTATGCACAAGTTTGCCCTGTTTTCAGCGCTGCTAGGGTTGAAAGAGACATGTAGCACATAGAACAGAAACAACAACAAGATAGTCTCTATTATTGTGCTGCTTTACCTCCCAATGAAACAAAAGTAGTGTTCCTTCAGAAACCACATGAATTTGAAGAGTAGGAGAATTAAGTTTACAATCATAGCTAGATACCACCATAGCCCCAGGCAAAGACAATTCACCATTAATATTAGACTGTATTTGGATATTACATATACCTGTGGAACTGTTCTCTACACTATTGCTGCTTCTGTCCATGGGGTTGAAGCAACAGTACTACAGCAGCTGTGATGCTTTAAGGGTGTAAGAGTTGAGGATTGTGGGGAGAGGAATTTGCCTACATTACATTTGTTGAGGAAAGAAATTAACCTATATTAGGGCTGTTGATATAACTGAAAAAAGAGATATGTTTTCAGCTTCATAAATTCTTGACTTTCACAGAGTTGGGCATTTGAAATCAAGAGTTAATGTTAAATTCTGCCTTTGAATTATGGACCCCAAAATTCCTCTTACTTAAGCAGTGCAAATTCACTTACCTTCAATAATATCAAAGGCCTGATGGATGAAAAATTAGGTATGACCCAAGCAATGTGCACTTGCAGCCCAGAAAACCAACCGTATCCTGGGATGCATCAAAAGAAGTGTGGCCAGCCAGTCAAGGGAGGTGGTTCTCCCCTTCCACTCCACTCTTGTGAGACTCCACCTGGAGTACTGCGTCCACCTCTGGAGTCCTCAGCACAGGAGAGACATGGACGTGTTGGAGCGAGTCCAGAGGAGGGTCATGAGCATGATAAGAGCATCTCCTCTATGAAGAGAGGCTGAGAGTTGGGGTTGTTCACCCGGAAGAATAGAAGGCTCTGGGGAGATCTTAGTACCTAGTGGGCCTTCTAGTACCTAAAGAGGGCCCACAGGAGAGATGGAAAGGGACTCTTTATCAGGGAGTGTAGTGACAGATGAGGGGTAATGGTCTTTGAACTGAAAGAGAGGAGATTTAGGTTAGATACCAGAAAGAAATTCTTTGCTGTGAGGATGGTGCAATGCTAGAACAGATTTCCCAGGGCATTTGTGGATGTCCCGTTGCTGGAAGTGTTCAAAGCTAGGTTGGATGAGGCTTTGAGCAACCTGGTGTAGTGAGAGGTGTCCCTGCCCATGTCAGGAGTGTGGAATGATCTTTAAGGTCCCTTCTGATCCAAACCATTCTATGATTCTACAGTTCTACAATTCTATGATTCTATGCTTATGTGAAGAACCATAAGCCCATGAAGTAATGTTCTAGAAACAATTTCGCTGTGAGATACAGAATCAGACCTGCTACTCTCCCACACATGTGGGAAGCAAACAGTGATAGCAGTGGCAGCCAGTTATGTCAGCTCATGGTGAGAGGGGAATGACAGTCTGTTAATCAGTTCTAGAGCTGTAGCCCACACCTTCCTCTGCTCACTCACACTGTAGCTAATGTCCAACAGTTATTCCTAACTTTCATTGCAGTTAGTGTTGTCAGCTTGCTGCAGAGGAAAATCCCTGCTGCTACACAGTCCCACTCTGATTGCAAACTGGTTTGCTGCTGACAAGTCACAGCACACTTTCCAGGATGTTACCTTCTACCAAAATAGATTTTTCTCCTTTAAACAAAAAATTAAATGTAAATTGATGAAGGACCAAAATTCACCCTGGGCAAAATAACTGCTCTGTTAAATCAAGGAAACATTTCTGACACAAACAGTGACTCCTGGATGCTGAAGTTTTTATTACATCTGAATGTGGCCATGTGTTAGTGGAAGGGCTGGGCAGCCACTCCCTGCACTCGTGACTGGATGTATTTATTAGCGAGTACTAATAGGAAAGGAGGGAGAGAAACAGTGCCGTACAGTTTTTTCAGTTCTTTGGAAATTCAAACTACTTATCACTGTGGTACTGAAGAAACGAGTCCCAGTGTGCATGCAAGTGATCTATAGGCCCTACTGGGACACGAGGACCATATCCTCCTCTTTCTTGCTCATGAATGGAGAATAATTGAACTGAAATTCATGTTCCTGAAGTAGAGAGGAGATTCAAAGCTGAGAATTTGTTTTCTCTTTTTAAAAAAAAAAAAAATAAAATTTCTAGCAAGTTATCACTTGCATGGGATGCAAGATGTCCCCTTGCAGAAACCTTAAATGTTGGCAGCAATGTTCCAGTTTAATTCAGCTGTTAAAAGATGCTGCTGCTTTTAATGTAGGAGGAAGGCTCCCTTCAGGGATAGCTACAGCAGAAATAGCTTCTTCCAGCAGAAATGAAAGAGCTGGAAGAGGAACCAGTATCTGGACACAGTGTGGGTGAGGATGAAATAACCATGCAAAGGAAGAGTAAGGAACAGATCAGCAATGAGGAAGATGACGACCAAGAAAACAGAGTATGAGTAACAGTTTTAAAGAAAATGACTTCTCATGCAAGAGTCATGAAAATGTTAGGCTACCACTCTAGCAATGCCTTATTGTGTAAGGAAGTAGTGACACTTTGTTAAATTATGATTTGGAAACTGGAAAGTGAAAAACATGAACTTGAAATGTAGCCCACCTCATTAAAAAGTCTGAGAGCTCAAAGAGAAGCTGTTTTTAAAGATTAGATTGTAGATGCACAGGATGAAGGAACTATGTATGAAGCAAAGTTCAGAAGAAATGAGAAAAATAAGAAGTTAGTTAGCATCCAAAGCATGTCTTTACAATTCTAAAAGCCGTTCTTCAGATGAAATGCATGAGAAACCTTAGAGAAATTGGTGAAAGGCTTCCGGTGCTAAACATTAGGTTTCTGCAATTTGCAGTGAATGATCATGAATGCATAATAAAAAAGTATCTTGAATAAGAGAAAGAAGGTCAAACTGAAGAAGTAAAGGGCAAAACACATTGAAAAGAAAAAGGGAAAAAAGCAGTTTTGCAAATTAATGTAAGAAAAAGTTCACATGAAAAAAGCATCTGGTAAGAGGGGAAAGGGACTGAAGAGCATGATGGAAAAAAACAGCAGTTCAGATATATAGATGGTAATGATGAGGTTCCTGGGTGTCTTTGCCCTGCTCCAGGGGTGAGGGGAGGTCAGAATCCTATTCAGATTGGTTGAGGATCAAAGACTTCCAAAAGCTGCATAAAGCCAGTTTTTCATTTTAGTGTGGTTTGGGACACCTCTCAGTGAGCCCCATGTATACAACTGGAGTTTAAAGGAGAGAAATGGAATGAAAAGACGGAGAAGGAGGAAGAACATAAACAGAGGAAATAGGGTTATTTTAAGCTTTTTTTTTCCCCACAGTATAGTGTCAAAGTGATGAAATGTAATTAAAATTGATCCTCTGTGATTCAGAAACTGCCTGTAGCAGCTTCTTTGAACACATTTGCCACTTGTACAGCTGCTGTTGGTTTCCCAGGGGCACAGAACTGCACCAAGCACCACAAACCATGTGGAAGAGAAAAGGTAACATCAAGCATTACTCTGATGTTCTGATGTGGGAACTGAATAGAGGCAGTGGTTTTAGCAAGTGCATTTAAATAGATGCCTCATAGTAATGCTTTAATTTGTTTGGAATTGGGAAAGGCATTCATTAAATAAGTGCAGCAGTCACTAACACGTATGACCATGTTTGGGAGCACTTCTGTAGACAGAATATATCATAACTACTCCAAATTGTGAACGTTCATCATGAAGTTCATCATCTGTGTCACCTGTGTGCACCCTCAGAAAAAGCCTCCTGGAATACCTGTTTCTTGGAAACCTGGATGCCAGAAGAGCAGATCCTGTGGGCTGTCAAAGTGCTGTGGCTGATATATTTCTGCCAATCCTTTTTCATTGCAAAGTTGCCATTCTTCTGCCCAGCCACAGGAAAGCTTCGCATGTCACGATCTCCCAGCCCATCTGTCCTATCAAATTGGCTTTTCTCCCTCTGGCTGTTTTGCGTTTCTCTGGCGTATGCAGGTTTTAATCCCGCCATCTGATTAGTTAGAAGGAAAAACAGTCTTAATCTGATAACAGCAGGATAATGTAGTGCTGCAAAGATAGGATGATTTAATTATTGAATCATTTTTTATTTATTTACTTACTTATTTATGTGCTCTTCAGCAGAATGAAACAGTTTTTGTTTCCAATAAACTAAAAAGTAATCCTAAAAGCACATTGGTTTAAGAACACTTCATGAAATGCTGAGATGCTCCAGTAAGAAGAGATTTCTCTGAGTTCATTTTGGTAGCATGTTTTTGTGCTGGTGTTCCTAATGGACTCAGCCTGTCCTTGGACTGTCTCATCTTGGCTCACTTTGCCCAGACCAGGAAATTTTGCACATTCATAAAAATAAAACCCAGACAAATATTCCCTTATCAGAAAAAATACAGGAACCTCCAAAATGCCCTCCAAAGAAATTTCCTTGACATTATTTCCACAATGACCTGGCTGAAACAACTCATGTATTTTAAAGCTTGAGTTGGAAGCATCCCAAATGTCTGCACTAAACAGAAGTAATTAATGCAGGCCTCAACATTTTAGCTACTGGTCCCCGTCTCAGACAGATTAGCAGGGAATTTGGAAACCCTTTTCTTTAAATTGCCTAAGTAAGCTTATTAGACATCTTGTGGTGTTTAATAGACCTTCCCTTAGTACTGAGGTGTGAAACCCTACTTGTTCACATCGAAAGACACACATCTGGTGTAGTTGGGACAGGAAAGATACATCTGGGTTACATGATGGCAGGGAGCCTCCAGCCTGACTCCCAAGCACACCTCCAGAGGTCCAGCTGGGACCTTCTCTCCTGATACCCATCCCGGTCAGTGACTCCAGGTAATCACTCACAGATGCCTCGCTGCTCTAATTGCAGAGGGTCCTGCGGGGGACAGAGGCTGTGGGGGACACAGGCACAGAGAGGCAGCTTGTCCAGAGCAGAGCATGCCCAAGGCAGAACTCAAAGCACACAGTCAGCAGCTGGACTAACTCAGGCACAGATCAATGCCACAACCACTGACCTTGGTCAGACTGGAATTTGCAGACCCCTTTTGTGCGTCTTTAGCTGCTTCTGTTGGCAATATTTAGAACTATGATTTTAAGTTGAACATATTAAATATAATATAAATATATATTTTAATTTATCTTGCTGAGTCCAGTTTGGAGGCTTATGCCAAGGAAAAAGTGATATCACAGTGGGAGTCTTCATGAAGAGGCAAAACTGTATTGTTTGTAAACATACACACACACACAGAGGATTATAAAAGAACAGGTTATACAGTACAGGCAGAGTAAAACTGATCCTTTGCACAACAAGCAATGGTATCATAGAATGGTTTGGGTTGTAGAGGACCTTTGAAGATCACCTAGTGCAACTGCCCTGCAATGGACAGGGGCACCTTTCATTAGATAAGCTTTCTCAAAGCCCCATCCAACCTGACCTTGAGCACTTTCAAGTAGTTAAGCTGCATTAACTTGTAGGTGGATGTAGACTTCACACGGGGGCTGGGGGTTGACTTCTTTTCAAACCAGCCCATGGCATCTCCTCCAGACTGGTGGTCTCTGTGTTAAGATGTTCTGTGTTTGAGACTCTGGACCCATCTGAAGATCACCCAGTCTGTTCTTGACTGTCTCTCAGGCATCCATACCAGGTAGTTCATTCTGCACGGCGAAACCCTTCTTCCTAATGGTTTGATAGCACTGAGCAAGCTTGACCAGAGCACAGAATATAATATATGCAAGTCTTTGCTGGAGTTGGATAAATAGATAAATAGATAGATTGATTTCAGATAAGTCCACTGCTGCCTGACATAATTATTTTGCCATTTTGGGGCATTGGTATGTGCATCCTGTAAATGCTGAAAGGGCAATTAATCCAGTCAGTTTTCTGAGGAAGAAGAGTTTCCTAAGAAAACAATTAACATCATAATTATAATGAGAAATGAGCCTCAGAAAAATGAAATGGACAATATGATTCAAGTCTCTTCCTAATGGACACTTCTGGCAGTATAAAATATGGAAGAACATTTTTTATCCAGGCACTGGGAATTTAGCTACAGTGAATTATTATCAATATCTAAAAGACAAGATCTTAAAAGAAGTTTCAAAAATAAGCAATGTCAAAGACTGCATCTATCACAGATTGAAAGTATGGGGCAGAAGAGTTGAACAGACACTGAATTTACACAGGAAAACTGTAAACACAATGCTCTTTTTTGGAAGCTCCTGACTAACACTTGATTCTACTGTAACCTTCTTTTAACAAGAACTTAAGTGTTATCGTCCCCCTGCATAAATGAGATTATTTTATGTAGAATACACAGGCAGTACAGCCTATTATTAATATAGTGTCATACACTTAATCATATTTATAGCCTCACCACGTTAATGGTTTTGTTGAAGTTTCCTTGTTGAATATCTGCTTTGCACTAAAATTTTAATTTGAAATTTTCATATGACATAACTGACTTGCTTCTTACAGCTGTGCCTTGGTCTGCCATGGAGCTGTGCCAGTTTCCCTGGGTCTGTGAGCTGATCCAGCTGAGTCCTGCAGCTCCACTGACGTTGTTCGGGTCTGAGTGAACCTGTGTAATGCCAATACTCACAGCCTCACTGGAGCATTTTAAGCACTCTCTATACTTCCTATACTTCCTGAGCTCCGGAGAGATATTTAAGCGGCGTTTCATGCCTCATACCTGGCAGGAGATTTCTTTAGAAGGTCTTCTGCCCTCCTGGCCTTTTTCAGGTTCTTGCCTTTGCACCCCAGTGCCAATGCTTTGTGTGACGGTCACTCAGGTGCAGGTAGGCAGTGTTAACACATTGGACTGCCACTGTGTTACAGATGTTCTCCACCTCATTACAGATCTCCCAACAGCAATACCTCTCAAGCACATCACCACGTACTCAAAGCACCTCTCTTCCCCATGCACCCTTTCCACACATCACCTTTTTGTCCCATCAGATGTTTGCTCCTTGTCTAAGGAACACAGAGGGGGTTTCTTTCACTTCAGGTTCTCACTGAGAGGGCTGAGTGACTACGGGGCCCGGTAAGGTATGCAAGCAACTGCAGTGCAGTTCCTGAAGAAGGGTCACATCATGTGCTAGTCATGAGGGTGAACAACTGCAGTGGGAGGAAAGGAGTAAGAAGGGGCTGCTGAAGCTGGCTGATAGACCAGCCAGGACCATGTTTGGTCCTGTGGCAGAGCACTGGGATGATCAGATCTAGGAGACATTGTCTTTTTCCTCCTGTCAGCTCCTTGGTGGTGTGTAAAACCATGGGAAGATTTGTAATAGCTTCCACACAGCCTGCTGGTGTGAGTGCTGGTAGGCAGCAGCAGGCAGTTACCACTGAATCACAAGTTCTTCTCGCTGCACCTGGGCAAGCTGGCAGTTCCAGCGTTTGGACAAGCTGCAGTAATGTTTTTCGGCAGGTCTCAGTATGTCTCTTTGTGAACATTTATGTGCAAAGCCCATACCTGCCCCAGATAAACAAAGAACGATGGAGAAAACACCTGCTTCCTGAGCAAATCATTCCAGGAGTTAATTATGCTCACTGTGAAAAATGTGGTCCATATTTCTGTTCTGGTTTTATTTGGCTTAGCTTCCAGATAAAGAAACTTCATTTTCCATCAGCTTTGACTATTAGAAGTCTTCTAAGCAGCTACTTTGATTGAATCAACTCTGGGCTTTCTCTTCAACAAACTAAATATTTTGAGGCTTTTGTGTTATTAGGTTCCCTGGGCTTCAAATCAAGTCCTTTTGGAAGTCCTTTCACATGTTTCAGAGTTCTTCAAAGAAAGTAGCAGTTAATGCTGGGCAGTATTCCAGGTATGGTCACAGAGTCTTCATCTCTGTGGTGGTACAGGAGTGCTCTGGGATGTGTTGTGCATTCTTGGTCTTCTAACCATGCAATAAATTAAAGCCATGCTGGCCAGGAGTCTGTGGTTGCATAAACCACTGAGTAACAGAAATTGTATCATTACTACTTCAGACTTCAGTACTCTACAAGCCTCTCCACGTCTCTCTGAAAGGCCACAAGCATCTTTTCCTTTTTAATTAAAAAGCCTTAAAGGTTCAGTTCATCTCTGAAAACAGTTATGAGAAATCTACCTTTCATAATTTACTTCCAAGCCTAGATGCCTATATTAGCTACAACGTTAATTCTGCTTTGTATTCTCTAAAGCAATTTCAGCTTGTTTGGGAACTGTTTTCATTGGTCTCTGTCCACGTCACTGGACTTTAACACACAGTATATTCTACAAGGTTGATGCATTAATTTGGTTAAGAAACCAGAACAGGTATTTCCGGCCTGAGAGGTTTCACTCGATGAGCCCCCAAGGGCATTTCACTTTGTTATTGTAGATTGAATTTATGAGTGTTTTTATTTCATTTGAATCAGAATTGGTATGCAGGGGATAAATTTGTCCTGGCTTGTTTACTGGCTTATTTGAATGATTACAATTGTCACCCTCTAAGAAATAATTCTGCTACTCAAAGCATAAGGCTAATCAGAATTTTCTCCTTGGAAAGAAAAGATTATGGGTAAACAGCATAGAGGAGAACAAGGCTATCCTGAAAGCAATCAACAAACACTAATCCCTTTAAATGCTCAGTTTTGAAGTGGGATAGCACTGTTCATGGTATAGAATTAGAAATCAAATACATGGAATACAAAGGGATCAGTCTGTACTACTAGAGAGCTGGACAAAGTAATTAGACAAATCACTTCATTCTCCAATTTGCTGTTTCTGTAAGAAATGCTCTTTCCTCCTGTTGTTCAGATGCTGGATTGCTGTTTACACAGTTCGTTGTGATTTTCAGTTAATACTGCAAGAGACACAATAATTATATTTGTTTTAGAAATAATATTATTATGTCAACAGTATTATTTCTGTTACCCAATTATTAGCTTGAATCACCCTATGTGAACCTTGCCTTTTTTTTTTTTTAATTTTATTTTTAATTTGGGCAAACAGTTTAGCTGATTACCATACACATTTCTTTCACTTGAAAAATGCCCAAGAAAGGACATCAGGCTGTACTTGGCCATGTTAGTTTGCATTCAAGAACATGCAGGAGACCTGGTTGGAGATCTTTAGTACATCAGCATTCATTCAAAGTTTGCTGATCTTTGTCAAAGATACACAGCAACAAAGCACCCAACTCAGTTTTTTTACTGAATGTTTTGGGAAGCAATGAGTTAATAAATAACACAAAGATACACGACTTCAGAAGCAAGATCTTCACAGCTCATGTCTTCAACACATTGAGCTGAATTTTAATCTAAGAAAATTCTTTCATAATATTCAAATAAATGCCTCATAAGTCTATTGAAATTTAAACTGTGAATGAAATGTCTCTACACAGAATAACTTTAAGATCATAATCAGCCTCTAGATGATGTATGTTTCTACCTGAATAAGTTGAAGGACAAATGGTTTTCCAAACTTGTGTTCTCACCTTAAAAATCTCACAGAAAATATGCTCTTAACACATGGATTGCTGTATAAGGTGAGATTGCCAAGACATTAACAACATCTTTACTCTTTCACTCCATTGCCATGCAAGTTTTATTCATCCTAATTGCTCCCCAGCCCTACAGCGCTATATATGCCATTTCAGTAAAACGTTCTTCAACTACTTAGGTCTGATATTCAGAGTATAGCTCTTAATAGAGCTGTAAAATAGCTTCTAGGGAAGCCTTGCCTTCTAAAAATAGGCTACGACAACGAGGTTGCAATTGTGTTTGAAAAATTTTGTCAGAAGTGTTTATAAGCCCTGGTACAGCCCTGGGTTGAGGACAGGGGATTTATCAGCATTTGGCGCACAACAGCCATATCATTTAGGTGAAGGCAAAAGCGAGCAGAAATATTTCAGCATGTTACCAAGAAACGAGCTTCCTTGTGAAATTTATTGCCCATGAAAATAATGGATTGTAGAATTAACCTGTCACACAGAGAAACTAATAACATGGCCTCACCACCTCAGCTCAGTGGCTGTGTTCAGGCTGGAGGCTGCTGACAGTACGGATGGTGCTGGGGTACACGCTCTTTTCATGAAAGAATTGCAGCAGAAATCTCCTTTTCTTTAATTTTTTTTTTTTTTTTTTTCCACATGAACTGCATGAAATAATGTCTTTGAGATCTTTTTCATAACTCCAGGGCTGGCGCTACCTCCTGAGGGGCATTTGGGCCCCGAAGGCCACGGAGCACACCCTTTGCTGGAGAGAGGGCCTGGGCAAAGGGGCACCGGCGCCAGGGCCTCCCGCAGCGGCGCCCAGTGCTCCAGCGGCATCCCCTTCCTGCCTGGCTGACTTGGCAAGCTGACAGGTGCACAGACGGATTTTAGGAGAAACAGGGAATGTGAAAAGTCAAAGTGGCCTTTGCCGAGCGGCTCCAGCTAACTGGAAGCCTTGTGGGAAGGGTAAAACTCGGCCTTTTAAAGTGTGTTAAAAACACGGGTTTTAGCGTCGCTACAGCCGCCTGATCTGGGTCCAGGCCGTGGCACCGGGAAATCTTTGTTTCCCTTCTCTCCCTCCTCCCTCGGGCAGGCAGAAGGCGCGATGCCCGCCCGGCCCCGGCCGCG
>VZRU01019404.1:232480-274253 GCA_013398155.1 Pedionomus torquatus | reverse complement strand
TTGTTGTTGTTGTTTGTTTGTTTTTAAACAAGGGTATTTTCCAATGACTATAACTATACAAAAATATATATATGTATATTATTAAGTCATAGAATAATCATCAGCTACTGTGAACACATTATGGAATAAAGTAGGTGGTATTTGTTTACCTGACAGTGCATCTAAGACTGAAAATGCCACAGCAGAGAGATGGCAAGAACACTGTTACTGTGAAACTTTCAGTTTGTGCACTGAATGATGCTGAAGGTTGAGAAAGACCTCACAATATCAGTTTAACTGCCGGTTTTAAATAAAATTTAGCTTTGGGGAGGGGAGAAGTGTTTTGGATCACGAGATCTGGGGTAGCTGTGTTCCAGAAAGCCTCTTTCTTCATCCCTTCTCCCTGGGACTTGTATTTAGCCTTTCAGGTGATGCATCTGGTCTAGTGGGAGGTGTCCCTGCCCATGGAAGGGAGGTTGGAACTAGATGATCTTTAAGGTCCCTTCCAGCCCAAACCATTCTATGATTCTATGATTTCTGAAGTGACTAAAAATCCAGATGTAAATAAGTCAGTGAAAACAGGAGCACAAGAAGGCTTTTTGTATTAAAGGAGAATGCAGTAAGCCTGGGAAGCAATAGCATCTGTATCACATATAGCCTGATAATAACATTACCTTTGGGATAGTTACGTGTACGAGTACTCCTTTACACCAGTAATTCAACTACTGCCTTGTAGCAATGTAATTACCCTGCTTTCTCTTTGAAGGCTGGCTGTGGTTTCAATTAATTTACATTCTAAGGAAATCTAATTTTTTAGTAATAAAAAAAGCCTTCTCTGGGCCTTATCGGGTCTGGAGATCTCTGCTAGGTCAGTGCTGGCCTGAGAACTGGGCAGGTCTGGAGATCTCTGCTAGGCCAGTGCTGGCCTGAGAACTGTGGACAAACGTGATGGTCCTAAAAAAAAAAAAAAAAGACCAAACAGGTGATTTAAGTCCTCTGTCTGATCCACGGAATCAGAGCAACCTGGTACTAAGCGTCTGTGCAGACACCCTCCCAGTCAGACATGGGTTTGTGGGAGGACAAAGCATCCGCAACTGCTGCCTGTCTTCAGCCTTCTCTCAGGGGTGTTGGTTGTAGTGCTGGTTTTGACTGGACACTTAGGAAGCGTTGGTGGGGAACAGCGTCCTGCCATCAGCTGGTAATAAACAATGACGGCTGCTGTAGGGCAGAGACAAGAGCTCTGCCTTCCATTAGCAGGTTGCTGAACACCTGGCACACAAAGTAATTGGCTTCTCCCCTCAAAAATGCCGACAGTCCTGGTAATGAAAACGTGAACGACCCAACTCAGTGCGGGTTTGGATGGTGTGCAGATAAGAAGGCCTGGGAAAGAAATGTGTTTTCTGAGCGGATTAGGGAAATGTATTGAGCAGGTGCTTGTTCAGCGAAGGCTGTGCATTCTGGAAGCAGGAGGGTCCGTGGAAAAAATGCAAATGTGAAATATGTGGAATGTCAATGTCAAGAGTGTAAAATGGCTGTGTACAAAAGCTGCAAATCTTTGTACCTAACTTCAGCTGTACAGAAACTGGTGTCTGGTGTAATCTAATTCCTTATCATCCCACTGTGGATCTCTGTCACCCCATCTGGACATGCCCATCCTCCCTCTAAGTTGTAGAGGGACTGTAGAAGAGTAGATAAGGCCGGAGAGAAACTTTTAGATAGCTCAAGTTAGGTGATATAAATTAGAACTATATCCCAGGAGTCAAATTAACACTGTTATGGATAGCTTGAATTCTGATATTTCCCAAGATTGCTGTAGCTCTTTCAAGAGATTTCTTGGATGCATATGGAAGGGGTCCATCAATTCCCAGATTGCATCAAAATAATTTACACACAGGTTGCACAGAAAGTGGGGCTCTCTAGAGATCAGAGAAGTGCTAAAATGCTCCATTTCTTCTAATGCAAAATTTCCAGGTGAAAAAATAAGGCATGCGCACCGAGACTTGATAACCTCAATGACCCAACGGTTTGAGCAGTTCTCACTGCAATCTTTCTGTTCTTTTAACAAAGATCTTTCACGTTTGTGAAGGTGTCACAAGTATGATGTGGAATGAGCTTGTAATATATGATTTTGAATGGTGTCTTTCATTGCCTGGGGACCTTTGAAACAGGCCCTCTGTGTCCACTTATGGCACTTGTATTGAAGTGGAGACAATTTTACCTAAGCTAAATAAGAAAGTAAAATCTAGGCAAGAATGCTGTTCCTGAGTCTGAATTATATTTAGCGCTGACTCCTTGCAGGCTCTATTTTCACTCTGTCAATAACAGATGTGCTGTTTGCAGTATATGGCTGAACAAATCTATTTTCAAATGCCTCCCTGACTCCTTCACAATCTGTTGCATTCCATTGGTAGTACAATAAGCTGCTCAGTTGGGAGAAGAAATATGGAAGATGGGAACAAACTTGACTTTATTAATTTTGAAAAAAAAAAAAAAAGAAGAAAAGGAAAAGAAAAAGGAAATAAATAAAAAAGTTCTTATTTATTCACAAATAAATAAAATTTGGAAGTCTAGTTTTTTAACTTCTGGCTTCAGGAATGGTGATAGGAACAATAATAAATATTAGCTCTTATTAGTGGAGGACTCTCTTTTGATTACTTACAATTTCTTATTTGCATACAGTTTGTTTAAATTGTACCCATGCCAGAAGTGCCTTTTAAAGCAAGCACATGTGGTCTGTCTCAAGGCATTGCAACATTTAAAATTATATACCGCAAACGCATGCATAAATTCTCACTTAGCATAATTATAATAAATCAAATTTTTACACTAGAAATAAGGAGTCAGATTTTGAGTTGATAATTAAGTGACTCATTGAGAGCAATAAGAACAGTAGAAAAATGGAAAATACTTTTTCCCAAGAATATTAAAATTTAAGAGACTGAGGTTGTTCCAAGGAATAGCTGTGCCTTATCTGACTGGGGTTTAATGATTGTCTTTTCAATGTTACCTTATGTCAGGGTGAAAACCTGAAAGAGCTTTCAGGGAGCGATGAAAACTTCTGAAGCCCAGCACTGAAAGCCAGATTCCCAGGGCCTTCCAGGTGGGCACTGCAATAATTTCATCAAGATTAAAAAACAGTTAGGTAATAGGCTCAAGTTATGATGCCTACCCAAAAATAAAACATGAGGGTTTTTCCTTTTATTAAGCTTCTGAATTTTAAACCTAACAATTAGTGCTTCACCATTGTCACTGATTTGTGGGGCTGGAACTTAGAAAGGGATACAGTATTTCCACAAGAGCCCAAAATAAACTGTTGCAAAGCAATTTTGCTCCCTTGCTTTCAGCTGAATATGTTAGTTAATGGCAGGTGAAGGTCTAGCTCACTTTATTAACCCTATAAATGCAAACACACATCTGTTCACCTGGACTAATTCCTGAGGACAAGTTGGGTGTGTCATTGACAGCAAACTCATTTGTGCCCAGGGTTGGTCTTCGACATTGAGATCAGCTGGTATGGAACAGGCTATGTCCATACCATTAAACTCTCTTATCTGCCAAAACCGGGTCAGCTCACACAGTTTGCCTCTTGGTATGGCCTGAATTATGGTCAAAAGTTGTGTAGAGTTGTATGCCAACAGTGTGGCAGTGCTGGTCTGAAAATCTAGTTAGTGAGTGTTGACCATGTCCCCACAGCTGCATACTGAGAAAGCATCCCATATGCTGCACATTCTGCTGCAGGAAAGTACAAGGTGGAAAAGGATGCGACTTGACCTTTCCCTGGTTCCCTCCAAATACACAGAGTTGCTCCTTCTGACACTTGATACCTTCATGGCCAGAATGTGTGTGGTGAGTGGGCTCTGGCTATCAGCCGAACTTGCACCCAGCTGCTTGGCCCCCAGCCTCAGCAGGACAGGCCATGGGAGAAACAGGAATAACAGGAGTGATTAATCTCATGGCTCAAAAGAAAGGCATTTGGTGTCTCAGCTACTTCTCATGCTTTTTGTTCCCCCCTGCTCCTCTGCCTGTCTGGCATTTCCTCACCTTTCTTAAATATGTTATCGCAGCGGGGCCTCAGCGGTTGGCTGAGGGGCTCAGTTGTGTTTGGTGTGTTTGAACTGGCTGGAACTGGGCAGCCCCTGGCCTGTCCTCATAAAGGCCACCCCTGCAGCATCCCCCTCTGCCAAAATGTTGCCATGGACACCCAACACAGTGTCCTGGAAGGGCAAGGGCAAAACAGCCTCATCTGGAACATACTGTCCAAGCTCTGAATGGGCCTGGTAAGGTTGTGATTGAAACAGTCTATGAGATGAAACTAAATAAACAAAGGGATCATTAGTAGGATTAAATTTGCCTTTTCTATTGGAAATGAGTTTTCCTGTCTGCCATGTTAACAACATGCAAATGGTGACTCTCAGAAGTATACAATTTGGTCAAACATATAGATGCTTTCTGGCCAGCAGAAGACAGTCTTTCTGTGCCATATTTTGAACTCCTGCTCTAGACCATAAAGGCAACAGGCTTCCTCACCATGGCAACTCAAAGAAAACACCAGACTCTTTCTGCCATGCATGAAGGGACTGTAAAGAAAGGAACCATGAGCACATACTCAGTTCATTATTGTTTTTTTCAACTCGTCTGCCAAAATTTCAACGAGGAGAAAATAGTGCCTAATACAATGTTTTGAGCAAATTTAGTTTAACCATCAATCTCAAAAATACCAAAAGCTACTTACAAACACCTTACTGGACAGGAGAGGTTCTTAGACCATTTGATGTGGTTTCCCATATGTCACAGACAATGATGGACACCCTGTACTGAAATGATAATTGTTTCTTTATGAACATATATTTTGTTTTCCATTAAAAGCCATGTTTGAGGAAGCATGTAGACTTAATCTGGAAATCCCAAATGATGAAGCATAAACTTTTGCATGTGGTAGTTTGTTTTAGCAGTTAAACACCTGCTTTTTCAAACAGAGTTGTACAGTTGATCTATATCCCTGCCTGCCTCCCTCCCTTCATCCCTCCTTTTCTTGCTCCCATTTGCCTCTCTCTTTCCCTTCCTTCCTTTCTTTCACTACTGGTTCTTAATTGTTTTTTTCACTGCTGGAATTAAAAACTGTCTTACTGCTCAGTAGCTTCCTCCTTTGAAAGTCCTTACCTAAGCACTTTTTGGTTTTCATTTCAGTAAGCTGAAAGAGACAAAGCTTGTTATCTTTGTCACTCAAGCTTTCCAAAAATTTAGTCACTTTGTCTTCTCCAGTTTGTCAACATTCTTTTAAAAAATGGGCCCCAAACCACACAGTTTTTCAGTCTTCACTCACCAATACCTGCAGCACTTAATCAATTTACTTCGACATCCCTCTAGCTAATGTAACCTGTTTTTTGTTTCTACAGTTTTGGACTACTGTACTCTCGATCTTTTCTTGCATCCTTTTCCGTGTTCACTTAGTCTAGCCTTCGTGTCATCTTTCTAAAAAGGAAGAATATCCTCTGGCTATCCCAATTCCTTTGAATGGGCTCATATTACTGTGCAATCAGAGGGTTTTGTCTGCTCTGTTCTCCATACTGTTTACTACTTTTTCAGTCTTTGTCCTTAGAATTTCAATTTACTCCTTGATCACTTAAGAACAGTCAACGTCCTGATTAGTGAAACTTTTCCCACAGTCACAGTTGGTACTGTATTGGCAATGATGTTTTCCAGAAATAGAGTTAACTTTCTATCTTACTGCATTTATGTTATGTAGCCCCATTTTTTAGATCAGTTTTGATTCGACAGATCTATAAAAGTCCAAGGTAACTGTGGAGCTCTGACAGACTTAATCAAAGTTGTAATATCATTTTAGAAGTAATTCAAGTTTATTTGTCAAGAGGTGTTTCCCTAAAACCATGTTGACAAAGATTTATTACATTCCTATCCTCTAAATCTTTTTAAAGTTGAACCAATGAGAAACTGTATTTGCTGATTCCAGAAGGAAGGTAAAAGAAAGAAGTTAACAGAAGAAGGTAAGTGGAATCTCAGGTACAGGAATGAGGGCAAGATGGCACTGAGAGTTTAGTACAGGGAAATTAGCAATATTTCATTAGCAACCCCTATTCTGGTTCTTTTGCTACCTGCAAGAAGGACTTAAGTCTCCAGATCAGTTAAAGAAGGTGAGAATTTAGTGATGAGAGGTTTCTGTTTCAAGTCTCCAAAATAAAAAAAATAAATGCAGTGAAGCCATTATCTAAAATTGTTCATACAAGTAAAGAAAGGTTTAAAGAGAAAAATATGAGATTAACAAAACACAAGATTCTCATTGCTATCCACTAAAGGCTGTGTTTGATAAATAAGACAAATGTCAAATTGGGAATTAATGAACAAAATTTGATGTGCTGCATGCTGCGTCTAATAATGAAAGCATGGCTGTCTGGGCCTATCCACATTTGTGGGCTGTAAATATCAATGACAGGAGAGCAGATGGACTAAAAGGAGCAAGCTTTACTGTTCTTACTGCCACAGTCTCACCTTTAGGGTTGTGGAACCCATGGTGACAATCCTGCTCTTTCAGAAGCCCAGAGATGTTAGCCGCTCAGACCGCCAGAACCTGGCTAGATCACATCCACTATGTCTTTCTTGAATAACACTTTTTTTCAACTTTTTTGTTGTCTTTCTTCTTTTTTCTTATCTTATGCTTTCTTAGCTTATGCTTCTCTTTAATAGAAGTCTGGTTCAGCTGACTAAGCTTGAATCCTCTGCAATGTTATTCTAAGCCCATAGCCAAAAAGGCAACTAAAAGGAAAACTTTAAACAATATGATGCTTGCATACATCTGTGACTGATAAGGCTATGCATGCATCTGTCATTCCTCAGCAGAGTCACACCAGAAACAGAGGCCGCATTTGTTATCTCTTACTTTCATGTGATTTTCTTTAACTTATTTTTTCGGGAAAGCCAGATCAGACTCCAGCAGGAAAAAAAAAAAGCAAAATACCCCCCAGCTCATCTCTAAGTTTTTCTCCCATTTCCCTTTCCCTTTTCCCTTCCCTTTCCCCTTCTGCTCTCTCTCTCCCCCATCTCCTGACAATGGCTATTGTCTTTAGAACCATCTCAGGTGTTGCCAAATGGAGAAAGAATTGGTTCTTCATAAAAATTTATAAAAAATTTATAGGTAAAAGGTAAAAGAGAGGATAAAAGGGTTAATTCTTAAATTAAATCCTCTGTGGATATTTTTAAGTGCTCAACTGGGTGATTTTCTTTTGATTTTCTTTCTTTTTTAAAGGTGCTATTCTGCACTTCAAACTTCAAACATCATCTGTTTGTTTATCTCTACAGAGACAAGTTCATTCAGTGCATTTGTACCCTGGACCAGTTAATACTCAGGAAATACCATGGTTTATTTTTATTGAGAGCCCTCTGGTTTGTTACCTGTTAGGCTGAGGTACTCTTTCGTAAATCACAGAATCATAGAACGGATTTGGTTGGGAGAAACCTTCGAAGGTCAAATTGTCCAACCCCCCCTGCCATGGACAGGGACTTCTGTCACTAGATCAGATTGCTCAAACCTGACTGAACAATTCCAGTGATGGAGCAACTACAACCTTTTTGGGCAACCTGTTTCAGTGTCTCAGTTATTGTAAAAAAATAGTTTTGTTCAGAAGTTTAGTGTGTTCTCTTCTCCTTCAGAACACACCTGTGCCATGTAGGAATTTTTGGCCTTTGAAATACCACAGTTAGCCCTTCAGCTAACTATTGTAGAGTGCAGCTCTCTCAGGCCCAGACCATCTCTTCCCGCAGGTATACTAAGCAGGAGAATGTGGGAGGAGAAAGAGATGTCTGTACAAAACAAAGTAAAAAAGCATAGAAATGTGAGAAAGTTCCTTTCTCAGTTGGGTATTTCTGATGGCCCTTGGTTCTGTGTAAGGTCAAAGTCATGGAAAAGGTGTCAGTCTAAAGACTTCGCACTCCACCTCTAATCAATCAGCAAGGTTTAAAATGGTCTGCTAGGAAGGCATCTTCTCCACTAAAGTCTGGTTGGATCCCTCTCTAAAGGAGGAAAGCAGACACAACAACTGTAAGAACCACCAGTTGGGATTGGCTCCTTCTTGAGCATCATTATGATTCACCAATATCATTACATGAATACACAGCAAAAATCTGATTCTCAATCCAGCCCTCTGGTGCTGTCAGGAAATTTTCTTTCACTTTGACTATCCTCTAATGTAAAACTTTCAAACCATAATTGCCTGCCAACCTCTAAGGTACCACTGTCTGGAGACAGACAATGAAAGTGCTTCTGGGCATATCCACCCTGTACAAGAGCACACATGGCTTTGGCCAGACTGTATTTCACAGTCTATTGCCATAGCAAGCCTGGCACTGCAAGCGATTCAGAGTAGTAACAAGAGAGAGTGAGTAGGACTGAGAAATAGGACAGGGTGGGTTGGGCATGGTGCCATGCTCTATGCAGGTGCCCCTAGCGCCCCTGGTGATTCACATTTCTAAGGACATCTGGCTATATTCAAACAAGTCACTTGTCTTCAGATCCTAGGCCACACAGGCGCTCGTCCTAGGGATCCTTTGTAACAATTCTGAGTAGCTGATAATTGAAAAACTGCTTTACCAGGAAGGACATCATGAATGGTGGCAGCATAACTTAAAACAATATCAGTTTTTGGAGAAGACCCAGCATCTATCATGTGTCATCAATTCAGATTTCTGCCAGAGAAATATAGGAGCAAAGTGTCTCAGTGGAACTTATCACTGACTATGTCTAGAACCTACTAAGCTTCGGAAGTCCTGAGCTCCACAACTGCACCATACATCTCCTAGGAAAGCTGTTTTTCACTGAGTTCCCTGGGGGTGTCATTCTGGATCCCTCTATCCTTTTTCTCCTGGCTTGCCTTGAGGCTGAAGCTTGCCCAGTGCTGGAGGGTGACTTTGCAGGTTAGGAAGTTCTCATGAATGCTCTACTGTTGCCTCATGCTGGCTAGGGAAAAAGACTTTTTAGAATCTCATTTTCATTGACTTTGGTGTACAGAACATATAACAAAAGTGAAGCATTTTGCTTTATGTAGTTTTTATTATTTCACTACAGTCTTCATTTTATTTCTTTATTTGTTACATTCCTTTTTTTTCTCTCATCCACTTGCAGCTGTGTGTGGATGACTGCCATTCAAGGTGGGCTTTTTGTCCTTTAAAGGACATCAGAAATCCACTAGGGCCAAATGACATTGCATCTGCTCTGCACAGGGCCTGAAGGAGGATATAGAATCTAACTCCAAGTTCAGGCTCTTGGTAAAGTTTGTCCTTTTGGTTTAATCGGTGTCCCAGAGGAACAAGAAGGCCAGAGCAAATTCTGAGGACTGAAGTATCCAGCCTTTGGAGTTAACCTCCCCAACCACGTGTGAAACTGCTATTGTGATTTCAAAGTCTCATTAGGTATAAATACAGAGCATGCCAGAAGTGATTTTGAAGTTAATAAAAATGTTCATCCATTTAAATAATCAGACTGTAGTCTCATTACAGCTGTATTGCATGAAACATTATTTGCAGAGAAGAGTTCTTAATCATCCACTTCAGGAAAATATATAGGGAAACCAGTGAATTAATTTCAAAGAATAACATGTTTGGTCTTGGATTATACTTTCACAGCTGAAAAGAAAATCAAAGTGTTTTGAAAATTATTCTGAAAGAACAGAAAATTATAAACAACAGAGTGAATGATTTGTAACTGCCTCTTTGCAAGAGAGAAGAAAACAGAGAGCTCACCAGACAGATCCTAGTTCCTGTAAGAGAAACTGATGTACAGACACCCCCACCCCCCTGCCTCCAACATAGGAATCAGACACCAAAAACATTAGGAAACAAAAACTCAGAAAGATTTTCAAACCTTCCAGATGGAAAATTTTACCGTTTTACCCAAGAGACAGTGTTGACATTGCTAATGAGAGATGGCAAATATCTTTTTAACTCTCTCTGTGGTCTTCTGTGCTATTGTAAACAATATACCTAATAATAGTAGAAATAAAGTCTTTGATGCTGTTACTGGTTTGGGAAGGGGAGGATGTCAGATGACTGATGGAACATGTTAGTAACAGATATTTTTACATTAATACACATACATTTGTAGACTTAAAAATAAATCTGTTGATTTTCTAAGCAGTGCAGGCCAGGGAGACAAAATGATGTATGTTCTTCTGGCCACAGGCGCATCCTGGGAATTCATGAAAGGGGTGTTGCCCATGCCTCTTGCCAGTTGTCCTGCAGCCATGCTCCACTCTGCCTGGCCCTGTGTTCCTGGTGACCTCCTGTTAGGTAGTGGGGGGCTGCTGTTGTGTCTGCGTGAAGCCAGGCTGGACAAGTCCATCTGCCTCAGCCTTCCCTCACAGGGCAAGTGTTCTGGCACCCAAGTGTCACCATGGCCATACAGTGAACATGATCCAGTTGATCAATATCTTTCTTGCACTGATTGGGACAGACAGACCTGGCACAGCACTCTAAATGAGGTCTGACAACTTCCAAGTAGAGAGGGATAACCCCTTCCTGAAGTCCTTTCTAACCCCAATTATCCCATGATCCTATGAAATGAGTGATGGCTAGTAGGTCCAAGAGGCATAAGATAGTGAAGGTGCAGTAGGTAAATGGACTTTGTGTGAGAGTAAGGTGGGCTGTGTAGGGTGATTGTGGGCAGGGGGCAGGGGGGGGGCGGGGGGGAAACACAGGAAAAGATGAGGTGTTATAGGAAAAAAGTTGTTGAGGCAACAAGGAAGAAGTCACAATAAATAAGGCTAGAAAAACTCAGCTCCAAAAGGTCAGTGAAAGAGTCTGAGATTTTGGTAGAAATCATGGTAATCTTCTCAAAGTGGAGCTGATGAGGCAATTAACCTTAGAATGTAAATTCCTCAAACAGAACCTGGTGATTTTAAGGTATAAGATAGGGCAGGGACTTGTGCTCACTTGATGCCTCTTTTCTATTATTATTGCTTTCAGGTGCAACCACTGAGAGGAAGAAAGGTTACAAGAGAGCCTGCAGGCTTCTTGGTTTCTGGGCAGGCTTTGGTGTGGCAGTCCATGGCTAAAACCCTCCCTCTTCTCCTGGCTGAGATGGAAATATGAGAAAGCAAAGGGAAGGGCAAAATGTGCAACCATTGTGCTCCTCTGAGCTGGGGACCAGGTTTGTCACCACCTCATTGGACAGCATCCTAAACCTCAGGGTATTTCATGTGCTAGAACTGAGAAGTGAGCCCTTACAGTTTTAGAGAATGCCTATAAAAAAAATTGAGGACGGCGCAAGGTTTAGGGCCTAGAGAGTAAACATTGTCAATGTTCTGCTTCACATTTTTCTCTTTCCTTTCCCCCCCGCTTCAGCCCCAGGAGTAGTTGGTCAAACGGACCACCATAACAGCATCTCTACCTCCTGAGACACTAATGATTGAATACACCATTCAGGCAAACCTGTGGTGATCACAGGAGATGTTATCTCTGGGTTTTAAGCTCTCTTTTTGCCTGCTGACAGTGAGGAGCTGTGGACACACATTTGTCCTAGGACAGATGGTGGAGGAGGTGGGTGCAGAGCAGCAGCAGTCCAGCCCCTAGGTGCCTATCTCCTGCCTGGTTTTCAGGGGCTCTGTGCTGGAGAAAGAGGAGGAGGAGATTTTTGCTTTTGCCACAGGCATGGCATAGAACTGGAGGAAACACCCACTGGACTTGGAGCTGTTTCCACCTACCACAGGTGGTCTTCCTTCTCTCATGTTGCTGGCTACATGCACCAACATGGTGGCCTACAAAGATGGTATAAAGGAGTGAGTGAGAGGTGCACTGTGATACAGGGATGGGCCACCTGAGATGCCCCACAGAGCCTCTGGCTCAGTGGGTATGTCCCTGGAAAAAATTACCCTCTTGTAGTAAATCAGCCCTGAGGGGAGAAGGTGAGAAGCACAACATGCCCCAGCTCTGAAGGGTAGTTAGTGCAGCAAGTTCCTCATACTGTGGAATGACAAACATGTTTGACTTGAATTGTACAAAATCTGCCTTAAAAATTCATGTTTCCTTTTTCCCCCTGCCCTTAGCTCTGTGTGCTGTTTGAAAAATGACTCACTTCCCTCTGAGGCCACTTTGTATTCAAACAGCTAAACTACTGCTTTTAACTAATATTTTGTTGAAAGATTCCCCCTGGCCTTGTCAGCTCTTTTGGGCAAACACCTTTTCTGCCTTGCCTTGCCAATACATTTATATGTCCCATCAAAGAACACAAACAAAAGGCTTTGAGATATTTCTTGTCAAAACAGTGGAGGCGAACTTCAGTTCAAGACAAAAGTTGGGCCAGGACGTGAAAGCCCAGGTGGGTGGAGAGTGACCTGTCTTGGGTGAACCCCAACGTGACACAGCTGCCCCATCATCCTGGGTAGGCAGCAAAACCAACCAGCTGACAAAAGGGCATGCTAACAGCACCAGAGGGGCTGAGTATTTTTGGCTGGTTTGGGGTATATTGCTGTTACTTGTAAATAGATGTTTAGAAAAATTTTATATTCTAATCAACAGTTGGAGATGGTAAGACTGTCATTGGAGTATGGCTGAGAGCTAGTGTGAAAAAACTACATTCACACAAAGAAAAAATGGTACTTTCTTACTCTCCAAAACAGCTAAGAGTAGACAGGGCTTATTCTGATCACAAATATTCACAGATTTTACCATCTTTCCTGCAAGAACATAAAGTCTATATTTGCTTCTGGAAAATATTCTAGATGCGTGGCATGGAGGTTAAATTTTAACTAGGTTCTTTTATGATACAGCTGCTCCATTTCTCATTTATGTCTTGAATAGGTGTTGATAAATGTTCACATTTGCAGTAAAATTCAGAGGCAAAGAGGGTTTCATCTTGGTTATGCAGTGACCATATCTGATCAGGGACTATTAATATTGATCATCACACTCTAATTCAAAGTAGAGAGCAAAACTTAAGGATGTTAAAGCCTTGGGCAAAATTGCCATAATTTACTGTTATGGGGAAAACTTTATGGTTAGCTGCTTGGATTAAAAATCCCTGAGAGTTTTCCACAGGAAAGTTTTATTAAAGGCATGCCATGTTAAATATAGTTATACAACACTCCCTGCTCACATATATAGTTACATATATATTTATGTATCTGTAAAATCAAATTTCCTTGCCCATGTTAGATGACATTTTAGACTACTTAAAGGAGGAAAACCTTTAAACTACCGTATAATTCTTTATATCCAGTGTATTGCTTTTTTCTAACATCTTATATTTAATTCATCTCAACCAAATGCTTTCTTCTTCTCCCCAACAAATCGTCAAAGTCAAAGCCAGAAGGACCAGTCAGCTCACTGGGACAACTCATTCCTGTTATCTTGTCAGTGTGGAAACATTTTATCTGATCATAACCAGCTTTGCACTATGACAATATTTAGCCCTGCTTGGGAAAGGTCAGTTGGCTGGTGCTGTGGGCCTTGCTGCTGGGGCATCTCCATCCTGGTGCACTCAGGTGGCTTGTGGGACAGGGACCTCGTGGGAGAGGGAGCACGGATTCCCCTGCCACCATGTCCTGGAGCATGGCAGTGCTCAGACTTGACTGTGGTGTGCCGTGATGAATTTTGCAAGCTGGAGCTGGTGGCCTCCCTCTGACACCAGCCTTGTACGTCTGAACCCTGTAAGTGGGACTGGGACAGGGAGGACAGTGCAGTTCCTTGCTCTTCTCCTGAGATGGAGGGCTTTGGTCGTGGCTTGGACATGAGTAGGACTCAT
Organism: Pedionomus torquatus; assembly: GCA_013398155.1. Classification (NCBI taxonomy): domain Eukaryota; kingdom Metazoa; phylum Chordata; class Aves; order Charadriiformes; family Pedionomidae; genus Pedionomus; species Pedionomus torquatus. The sequence continues at coordinate 260,527 of VZRU01019404.1, read as the reverse complement.
GCTTGTAAGGATCCATTTTCTCACCGCTGCGTGAGGCAGATAGCCCTAGAGCAGAATTTAGAGTTGAGAGTCCCACAGTTCAGGCAGGGACGCCCAGCCAGCCTGGTTAAACATCAGCTTAGTGAGGAGAACAGGGCAGCTATGGCTCTGGGAACTGCAGTGGGGCTGAGGGTGAGGCCAGAGTTGAGCTGTCCTTCTCTATAGGTGGCACTGAGTTCTGTGCCAGGGGTGACTATGCCCAGCTGGCTGTCCTCTGCATGCACGTGCATCTCCTACATGTGTGCATCCATGTCTATGAGGACATTTTAGGCACTTGTAGATGATGCCAAAGTTACACTCTCAAATGCATTTCAGGGCTGGTAAAGTTGTATTCTGCCCACGTTTATAGGATGGGCTGGTCAACACCCTGAGAAACACTAAAGCCCAGCCTCACCTATCCCCTTCATAGATGCTGAATGTCCATAGTTTGCAGACTGCAACTTGGACTAACATTTTTTCAACGCATAGCTGTATATAGTTAAGCACAGGCAGGAGATGTTATTTGAAAGCTAGATTTGGAGCACTGATCACCCTTGCCAAGCGGGTTTTTCTTGTCCCAACCTTGCATCTAAAATTTTTTCTCTGCAAAGCCATGGAAAATTGTCTGCTTGGAGACAGCAAATTTAGCTGGATCAATTTTCATTTTTCTGTACGTGTTACACTGCCAGCAGGTTAGAACTGGGGGGCAAGCATCTTAAGTTTATTCCCAGCTGTGCCATTAACTTCTTCTCTAACCTTAGGCAAGTGGTCTTTGGGTTTTTGGTTGGTATTTATTTATTATTTATTTATTTTGTTGCATCGACGCAAACAGAAAGCCTCCTCACAGGGCTTAATTAGTGTTTGTAAAACATTTCAAGATTTTGAGATGAAGACGGGGATGATTCCACACGGCAATCAGGATGTCTAATGGCCAGGCCCCTGCCGCCCCAGCCCTCCCTTTGCAGAGCAGGCACTGGGAGAGTGGGGTCAACCTGACACACCATCTTCTTGGTTCCCTTCTCTCCCTGCCTTAGCTACCTCCAGTTTCCTCTCTCGTGCTGTTCATGTTAAAGCACTACTTGTATTGATTCTAGAGCAAATATAATTGATTTTCAAGTAAATCACCTGGAGATTGCAGGAGAGATCCTAAAGCCCATTTAAATCACTGGGGACCTCCCATATACTTCAGTGGATCCAGGGTGAGCAGGGGCAACATTTGCACTGCAGTAACAGCCAAATCAGTGCTCTGACTATGTTAATACCTGAGACCATCTTGAAAAGATAGGGGAATGCAGATGGACCTGATCTGATCCAGTCATCAGCTTCTTTGTTGCTTAGCAATTCAGGCCCATTTCTTTTCTCGTTACAGACGTGGTGATATGGGGGACAGATAGACACAGGCCAGGCCATTCTTGAATATCGTGATCTCCATGCTCACATTAACAGTATTTGGCTTCTTCCCTCTTCTGAACAATAAACAGAGGTGGAAAAGATTGTGTTGCTGCTTATGTGAAATATATTATGTGAACTTTCAAAAAAACCCAACCAACCTACTTTACCATCAAATCAAATGGGTTTTTAGCAGAATGAGCAATATCTAAAACTGCATTGTGTCACCTTCCTGGATCTTTGATTCAAGCAAAACACCCACCAGCAATAATGAGAACAGAATTCAACTCCATTTGCAAAATAAAATATGCAGGCTTGTAAGGCTAACATTTCCTTGGTGAAGGAGTTTCCTTCAGTAAAACAAAAAAATCCTCATTAAAACAAACAAAAAATAAACAAAAAGAATTAGGGAGAAGTGCCACTGAGAATTTAAATTATCTGTGTTTGTTATTTAGAACTGCATATGCAATTTTTTTGTGCATATAGATAGTCCATAAGAGAGCACAACTGTACACTGCTAGAATAACTGATTTATCTGCATCAACCTCTGTGGAGAAACTTGTAAACAGAGAAGTAGAGTCACCGTGAAGTTTGGGAAAAAAATAACGATGAAATTGAACTTTTGTGGAGCATAATACGGCTGTGAACATGACTTACCTCTGTGGTGCTACTTGTCATCAATGAAGCTGAAAAGGAAAAAGGAAACGGGGCAGGAAATGAAGATGTCCTTAAAATTTTAGCATGTGTGTGTTCAACATTTCTGCAAGAGCACCATAATGGTCAGAGCTATACAAGTGCAGATACTTCACAGATGATCCATTTATGCACCACAGACATTTTAATAGAGCTATCAACATACAGAGCAGCATTTCTCAGAGCTGCTGGTAACTTGCAAAGAGTAGGTGTGAACTGGTTTTTTAAGATGCTTTTTAGATTAGGTTCTCTTTATACCTCCAAAGTTCAGAGTTAATTTTGACGCTTGAGGTTTCTTTATGCCTCAGCATTATTCTGATTTAGGTGCTCCTAACAATTAGCTCTTTCAATCACTCCTGTCTCTAAACCTTACGCAGGAGCTGAGAGCACCATGAGGGGTGTCTGGACATGGCAGTGAGTCTTTGTGCCAACTCTCCTGCCACAGCAGTGGACACAGATGACTGGATCATGCTTGACCAAGGTCTGCTTATTGTGCCACATGCACGGCCAGCCATAAAGATGCGGTTTTGTTGATTCAGTGCTGGAGTATGCTCAGTTGAGCAATGCTGTCCACACCATGTGGAACCGTGCAGTTTCTGTCAGGCTCAGATCCTTGGCAATGGAAAGAGGATGGAGACCCTGGAGGCACATTGCTGGTTTGCCTTTTAATGACTCTTCCACCTGAGAATGAGCCTGTCTTTAGGCTTCCTGCTTGTCAGCAAGGCAGAAAGCAGTGCATTCACAGTGGTTCCAACTGGGGAGAGCTTTCCTGGGGATGGGCTGCTCTTGCAGCACCCATCTCTCAGAGAAGCTCCTTCAGGTCTTGAGGGCTACATGTCTATAGAGGCAGCCTCAAAGTCTGGCAAAGCTCAACAATCTGATCCTCTCCCTGGCGCTATGGCTAAGGTCTTGCAGTGAACCCATCTGTCCTTGGGTTTGTCACTTGCTGGATAGAGGCTTAAACTAGGATCCTTTCCCAGCAGACAGCTAACAGAAAGCTTTTGGCTGCGGATACAGCAGTTAGTCAGCAGTAGTGGAGCAAATCTTCTGATGAGCCTGTGAAATCGCCCATATGAGTGCAGTTTGAGTTAAATAGGAGCTAACCAAACCCCAGCCTGGAATTTGATAGGCTCAATCAGTTCTCCAGATAGCCGTATCAGCCGCTAGCACTAACAACCCGCAAACCTTAGCTGGCCCAACAGGCGGGACGGTGGCCATGGCCGGCAGACCCGCGCAAGGGGACTGGGTACAGGGCAGAGCCTCTCCACCCAGCTGGCAATCCCGCAGCTTACCCCAGGCAACACATGGGTGCAGGCCCACAAAGAGAAATTGCTTAAAAGTTTAAAATGAATAATTCAACACTCCTCTTATTTGTGAGTTTTAACTCCTGCAGAATGTGTGTCCTGCCACATTACTTCAACCTTGAAATGAAGTACAAATGGATGTGATTCAGACTCTAAATATTTAAAGCCAGAATCTAATCTTAGATACATTGTGTGTGCTGTCATCTCAAAAACCCGATAAAGAGAGACAATGATGGACAGTGGAGATTGAAATTACAGTCAAGCTCCATATTAAAAAACTTGCCCTGCTAATTCACATGAATGATTAACCACAAAGAAACGTAGGTCTGTCAGTTACAGTAGTGCTGAAGTGGTCTTTGTCATCACTGTCTTAGTTAACTTCAGAAAAGAATAGTCCAAAGCCACCTCACAGGGAAAGGGCATCACCTCCCCTTTCCCCTCTCTTCTCCTAGAGATGCAGCTAAACTATTAACATTTTCCAGTTAAATGGCAAACAAAATATTTCTAATCTTCCTTTCTCTGGGAGGAAAGATAAAATCACAACCATAACCTAAATCAAAAGCTATAATAGCACTTGGGCAGTTACAGGCTCTTACTGTAGATAGCCAGGTCAAAGCAATCAGCATATGAAACTTCAGAAATAGCGAGCAAAACCATAACTAACTTGCCACAGCTCTCTATTGAGTATTATTGTAAGAGGAGTAAGTGCATCAGGGTATGACCCTATTAAATACCAAACCTGTAGCTCCAAAATAGCACAAAACCCAGATGGATGATCTCATCCCATGCAGTAATGCACCAGAATACAAAGCAAGTCTTTCAAATGCACAAGAAAAGCAAAATAAGACCATGTCAAAACAAAGGGTAGAATATATGTGGACAGCTGAGCAGAATGAAGGATGCTAGATCTGCTGCTGATGAACCTGATGGTGGCCTTTCTGTTCCTTAGCTGGATTTTAAGGCCTCATTACAGGACTTTTGGATATCATAACCATATAGCAGCCTCATAAGACAAACTTTAGTCCACTAAAAGCAACAATAAAGCTGAATATCCACATCAAGCAAATGCGGTATGTGTGCATTTGGCCTTATCTAAAGGCTGAATGATATTAATGTGATGTGTGTTGTTTTCTAGTTTGGGGCTGGAAGAGGTTAGGCCAGAGGGTGCTACAGACTTTAGGTAGAGCTTAGATGAACTCAGAAGGGCTGTTTGTACATCAGATATGAATAGCATTGTATGCTACCAGTGGGGTTTTATTAACAAAACAAGCACGACTTAGTTTAGACAGATGGAAATGCTTTATATTTCAGTAAGGCTGTCTACTCTAGCATAAAAAAAATGCACTTCTGTCATTTTCTAGTGAGCTGAGCCGAGGAGGGCCCGAGTGCCCATGGGGCGCTTTGGGGATGAAAAGCACATGACTAATCCAGACAGGGATTGTTTCCTTCCATGGGCTTTCAGAAGAATGTAGTGTTGTGGTCCAGCAAGTGCCACCAAAACGCAAGGTGAAAACCCACACGAAGAAGGATTGCATGAAGGAAACCCACAATAATGACATTCCAAATACCATCCTGGAGGCAGTTTTACAATTGTGAGCATTTGCCATGGACACAGATGCAGCTGCAGGAAACATGGATTTTGGTTTGGTTTATATCCCATGGATTTGCTTTGCAACTTGCAAGTATGATCTCCTACTGAATAGGAGTGTAGCCACAGGAGAGGAAAGATTAAGGGTATCAAAGGAATACATTTTTTCATTTCACTCCTTTCTTATTACAGTAGATTAAAAGAAAAAAAAAAAAGAGTTTTGTTCAACATTCAATTTTGAGGAGAATTAAATAGGCCAAAAACATTGTTCAGAATTAGAGCACTGAATAAAGGATTTCAAAACCACAGTGTGTGGTTCATGGTGGGATTTTTATTTCCTTTTAAGATGAGTCGTATACAGCTGTACAAGAGCTATTGTCCTCTGTCCCACTGAAGAAATAGTTTCTTTCTGAAGTGTTCAATCTGTTAAGACACATAGGTGCTTTAAAAGCTTCGAAAAATAAGGAAAGCACTCAAACTCTCTTCTGGTTCAAATGGCAATTATCTGAAAAGCAGCAAAGAAACAGGAATACATGGGTAAATGAAATAGCTTTTGATTGCCTGGCTACGAATGATAGTAGGATTTGTCCTCTTTGGGAATGGCATGCAGCAGCACGCAGTGTGCACTGCCAAGACAAAAGTCAGCCCTGAAGGACTGGTACGACAGCAGCGATCTTGCATAGCATGGATGGTTATTACCAGCCCACACAGGAGAAGCCACTTTATTCTCAAATGGATGGAGAAGTGCTCCCTCCCACTGAGCCATAAGGGGACCTGATCTGAAGAAAGCAAAACCCTTAAAATCTTCCTGATAACTGGAAGAGTCTGGAAAGTCTCTTCCTTCTCTTCTATAGGAATTGTCAAACACCAGGACTTCTACCATCAAGATGAAAGCTAACAACAGAGGTAGGCTGAAAGACCAACTTTACTTTACAATTTTACCTTTCAAATTCATCATTCATCAACTGAAGGAGGGTTTCTCAAAATAAAAATGACAGAAACACAAACTAGGTAAGCGCAGAGCCTGGGGAAACCAAATTGCCAATCATTGTTAGCTTCTGTGCTGCTGTCATTTGTTATCCAGGGAATCCCATGCTCCAGGCAGATCTGGCAAAGTGGACCTCTAAGAAGAGAGAAGCTTGTGTGATGGAGAAACTGGAAAGCTTCAGGCACTGAGCTCGACTGTGTTGAGCTGGGAATAGGAGACAAAAGCAACTCACAAAGACTATGATGCTGAGGTTTCCAGTGCAACAACTTTAGTGACTCAAAGTGTCAAATTTCAATCCCTCTGAGTGTAAAACAGAATAGCACAGGACCTGAGCCAGTGGTTGGTAGAAAAATGGATGGCAGCCAAGTCTTCTTCTTTAAACTTCTGAAGCTGACTGTCTGACAGGTTATCTCTAGACAGAGGAAGAAAAAAGAAAAAAAAAAAGGCCAAACAACTTTCCCCATAAACTTTTTTCTAAGACAAGTCAACAGGCTTGAGAAAGCAATCTTCGCTCTAGATCAAATTCTTTAGAGAGGAAGTCCTCAGAGACCTGTTAGACCACGTGCTTAGGTGCACATGGGAAACCTGACTAGAACCATAATTTATCAGGGTAAATTGAGGAGTGGCAGCCATAGGAAGCATGTGAAAGAGCTGCTTCTGGATCACGTCACAGATTATTTTACAACATGCAGGTACATATTATCAGGGCATACTATGGTTGAAAATGGTGGCTAACAAGGCTTGAGGCCCTGGGACAGTAAAGGACTGGCCACAAAATGTCATCAGTGCTGGTAATTCCAGGAGAGCCAAAATTTAAGCTCAGAGCCATTTCAAGTCTTTATGCAGCTGTCTAAAATTCTTCTCGTGTTACGACAGTTTGGGCATTTGTGAATTCCAGTTTGAGTCTCTGACTTCCCTGTATATTTTTGTTTATAGTGATGACTCTGCTGGTCTTCAAAAAGTTGCCAGAAAGGCCAGCTTTAGAGAGTGAGTGTAAACACAGCTCAGACTGAGCAGCCTGAGAAATGTGCCCAACACAGCAGCCGGCAGACGGGGGAGGCTCAAGTAAGGCTGTTACAGGCTCATCAGAGAAACCATCTTGGAGAAGCACTATGCCTCACATGCACGAGCTAACTGAGATCTACCCCCCCCCACACACACACCCTTATAAATCTGTAGCATAAAGACCATGTCAGTGACATGGTCTAGTGGTGGGTTTTTTTACCAGTTAGGTTGGTGGTTGGACTAGATGATCTCAAAGGTCACTTCCAACCTAGACAATTCTATGGTAGAGAACAGTAAAATGATCTGGCAAGGTGTCAGAGGGGAAACCTGGTGCTAAACAATAGACAGTGATTTCCTGGCTGGAGACAAAATGCCCAATTCCTGTTCAGTTGGGCAAGTCACTCCATATTAGGCAAGCTGGGGCAGGGTCCTCATCCCATCACCTGAGACCTCTACTTGCTTGTTTGCTGGTGGGGAGACAAGCAAACCCTTTGTAGAGGCTGAAGTCAGCAATGGGCTTCAGGCTTGGTGGTGGTGGCCGACAGCCTGCACCCACCTCCGAACTGTGGCTGAGAGATGTCCAAGCAAAGGAGTTTTGTTCCTAACTGCTGCTATGGGGTAGAGTGGCTCCTATTATGCAGAGAGAAGGTTTTCTTGTGCTCAAAAAAATACCCCTTAGAGGGGCTGCAGAGGGGATGAAAAGGAGGGAGACCCCCGGTGAGCTTTTTTCTTTTATCTTGCAGATGAACCAGATGGCAGGAGCAGCAGAAACCAAAGGAGGAGCATGAAGTCTTTAAGAATCAGATTGCTAAAATGTAGGGAAAACTAAAGCCAAAAATCTAGGCCTGGACAAAACTGATCACCAGAGTGGAAAAACAAACAGTGGAGGAACTCAGCCAAACTGGGACAGAATAAAATAAACCAGCTCAGTTCTTCAATTCAAATTCCAAATCAGCGCTTTCAGGAGAGGAGACTTAGAGAAACCGAAGAACTGGCATTAAGTCTGCTTTGTCGCTGCAGCTGCTCACTGTGATCTGCCTCCGTCTTCCCTGGCAGACGGCACTGCAGCACCAAAAGCCTGCGAATTTCCCAGGACGTAAAAAAAGGGCATCAAAGAGTGACCAGTGTATCCATCACAAACTCCCACACGCCGGCAGACACATGCACACGCTCCTCTACCGGGTAAGAAAGATCCAGCATTGCTGCAGCCCAGGGCAGCTTACGATTGCCTGCAGCTGCTCTGCATCAAGTCACTGATGGTGGGGGACGTGTAATGTTCCCCCTGAAAGCCTCCTTGCTGAAGCAGGGCTTTCTGACCTCCCTGGGGAGATGCTGCTGAGCCTGCATTTTAATTGGCTTTCTGGTCCCAAGATGGATTTTCATCAGGCAAGAAGACCTCACTCCTCCGCCATGTTGTACTACATCCTCCCTTCTCAAGAGAACTCTTGTTTTTCAGAGCAAGTGCCCGCAAAAAGGGCATGATGTCAGGCACACCATCTGCAGGATGCGCTGTGTGCCTCCATTACCGACCGCAGACTGGCAGACGCTGCTGCTCGATCACCCCTGGAGGAAGCATCACAAACCCCTTTCAACACCCACCCTCCAATAGCTCAGTAAAGATCCCGTGAGACTTGGTGGAAAAAAACAACATTGTATTTGATTTACAATTAACAGGATTTACAAATAATGACAAAGAAACAGATTAGCCATGAAATTAGGATGCCTTCATTGATGATGGGGTAGCTGGCAAAGCACCTTTATGTGGAAGTCATGTACCTCAGTCCTAAACAGTGTGAAATAACTTACAGCCCAGGCAGGTTCAGGAATGATTATACACAAATGCAAGAAGTCGAGTACAGAACAAACCAAAACAACCCCACCCCTCCTAGCTTACTGGGCAAGAAACCAGTTCTGGCAAGGCTTTTGATTTTCGGAAACTGACAGAAATGCCCACTGAGAAATACTAGGGAATGTTCAAAACGGGGTAAAAATATCAACAAACGGTAAAAGTCACTGTGTGGCAACCTACCGGGCAGGGCGAGCGGGCGGCAGAGACTGCGGGAGCTTGCTGAGATTCAGCAGAGTCCGGGCGCTTGGCAGGACAATGAACGGAGGAGTACAGATGGCAGCGCTTCATTAAAATGCTACTTTACTGCCAAAAAACTTGCAAGACAAAGAGGAATAAAGTTCTCTGATGTGCAATACAGCAATTTAAGAAGACGTACCTAACTTTTTTGATTTGTACGGAGCTTACCTATATTGTAAACACACACTTTCTGACAAGTTATTTCAATTGTCTTTGCTATGGGTATGGTGTGTATTCAACCAAATGCAGCATTCCAAGGCTCAAAACTGACTGAGTGGTTTTCAACAGACGGGTATATGATTTTTCCAATACCATACTAGTATTTTACATCACAAATACAATAAAAACAAGTGATGGTATTTCTAGGACAGTTCCAAGATTCAAATAAAAAATCATCAGAACCATTCTAAAATAAGATATTATACATAATCAAATCATGTTAAACAGCACACTCTCGGCAAGCAGCTAATTACAAGCATTCTGCTGGTCATGTTTTTCACACAAAAGTCATTCAATAGCACATAAATATTTCTTTTTTTGATCTGCTTCTTTTTACAAAACCATTCATCAGATTCACAGAATTAGTACAAGTAAGGCACATTAGCATATATCATAAAACTCACAATAATAACAAAGAGTTGTAAAGTTCTAAGGACTAATTCCTTCTTTGCAGTGACTTCTGAGCCAAATGAGACTTAATCAGTAGAACCCTCCTACAATGACGTTACTCTTATTTCTGTCATAGCCAACTGTGGCGGGTGCAATACTGTGCATCACCATGGACATAAATAATTAAATTAAGAACCCTGTGTGGTAGCAAATCCCATTTTCAGACTCTGCAGAGAAATCGGACACGTTGTTTACGGTGTTTGTTGTGAGCACAGACTAAGTTTTGGAGCTGTATGGAAGTCAATTTCCAGTTATCAAAATAAAAGGGGATATTGCATGTGTCTCTGAGTATGCTATTGTTTTCCTAGTACAAATATTGCTTAATGTAGAAGGATACTATAATATTGAATTTACTTGCATAATGAATCCTAAATGCTGATGTCTCAGATTCTACTAAATTAAATGAACTACAGGTTTTCCTTCTTCCACCCCCCACCCTGCCCCCAACCAAAGGACTCTCTTTCCCACAGAAGATTCATTTACACACAACACAGCTTTTAATTAGAAGCATAATTTACAGTAAAAATTCTTTACATTACACCTCTGCTATCAAAAAAACATGAAATCTTTCATTTAAAGTTGTAATTATACATTAAAAAATAGAACACTATTTCCTTAACAGGAAGAATGAATTTGAACATCTTCAGATCAGATTTCTTTATTGCGGCTTTTGAGTCAAAGGTCAGTCACTTTATTCTCTAACGCAGCTGCTATTTGCTGTAAACGGAAGGCAAGCTGCATTTTTTGTGCAGCTGGATCCTCTTCAAGTGCATTTATAATCTGGAAGAAATAAACACAGAATGTTTAGAATCATTTAGCTTAAAATATACGACCACTATATACCCAGACCAAGTGGTTGATACTACTTTGGCTGTAAGGAGTCTTTTGCATTTACTCTGTACCAGAGATAAAGCCCATCTAGTAGGCCCCATGTTCTGTTTTTACACAAAGGCAACAAAAATGATTGTCTCTGTTACTTTATCTAAGTTGCTGTAATGTTTCCCATTATGCCGGGATCCAAGCAAATTAATAGGTAGCACGGTTATCTTGTGAAATATTACATTCCTAGATGGAGCAGGCAGGGGCAAAAACGTCTCTGTAGCCATTTCAGAAACGGTGTTTTTTATATAGAGTGCACCCTATAAGGCTTAAGGGTCCTTTGCCAGCAGCAATTAAGCTCCATCCCCGTAAGCTTTGTTTATGAGAAGCTCCTGGGTGGTCCACGTGCAGGCATAAGGTAGAGCAGTGCAAAGTCTCATGTGTCTATAGGCAATACGATGGAGACGACTGTCTGGCCACAGCGGCAGGCAGCGGCAGCTCCCTTTGGCTCTGGCCAAGAAAAGCCAATACTCCAGCCCAGCGCTACACAGCTCAGGAAGTAAAGAGCTCAGCAGAGGAGCCCCCAGCATCCCACATGCAACCTCTGCTATATGGAATATATGTAGGGAGGTATGACTCTAAGACACAAGGGATTTGAAAACAAGAGCTAGAAAAGGTCAACTGTTATGAGATGTCTTTTCTTCAAATAGAGTTTTTTTAGGGCTTCTCAAGATCAAATTTCAAAGGTTTCAAAAGGTTTTCATTTCCACCATCCTTTAGGGACACTTTTCCACTGACTATTAGATTTGTCCATTAGAAGAACGTGTTATGGGGCAAAACTCCTCCTTTTCCAGAACTGGCTTTATTAATAACAGTCAGACACCGTAATCAAGCAGAAACCTTTAGCTCTGTTTAAATAGTCCATGAACTTGCAAGTACAAGAACTGGAGAAACAGAGTTTGCCTGTCACTTCCTGGGTTCTTACTACCTCTTGAGTATCATTGACAATGGAGATTAATGCAGTCAGTATCAATCTAGCCAATAATTTCACTTTGAAGGGCTGGTATAGTGCTTGAGTTTCAAACGCTGGAGCAAATTTGTTTAGAAATAATTATTTTAATGAATTTGTTTTTAAAGCGTGAAAACATTTTTACAAGACGGTTAATAAACACTTATTACAGTATTTAAATCGGGCCTAATTTAATTTGATATTCCCTTAATTTAAACAATTACATCTAGCTGTAACTCCTCAAATCTAGACTAAATAATTCATGATTATCTCTGCTGGTGAATATATCCTTCATACAAATGTGGACAATTAGAATGTACCCACTTAGTCATTGTCAAGCCCTGCAGAGATGCAGAAGGTACAGCGCATGCTGGGAACCGCTGCGTCAGTAATAAAGACAAGGGCAGCTGCAAAATGTTCCAATTTATGCAAATTAAAACATTTTCATGGAAAATAAATAAGCTCGATTAATTTTACTGAATGGTTCTTGACAGATTATCTCCATAACTCTGAATTAGCAGCCTTTTCATCCAATGCACCTTGTTGTTACACAGCGATGTATGCGAAAGGAAGAGCTGCAGTGCTGGGTTGAGGTTTGCTGGCCTAACACTGACAAATCCCACAGACTGGTGACACCACCGGTGCCTGCCACCAAACCTGCCACCACGAGTGGAAGCAGGGACACAGGGAAGTGTGGGAGAGTCAAGGTTTTATTGTTCATCTGTCATCCAGGGTTCCCGAGTGTTTGTGGAGGAGGTCAGGCCACGGGAACGTGCCAAAAGTCAACTTGCTTAGTGCTGGGGACTAGGGACGAGGAAACCCAGTGCTCTTCCAGCCACTTCCCCTACTGACCCTCCACTGCAAGAACTCTCAGGGTGATTTGATTTTCCCTGCCGACATCCATTTTAAAGCTGCAACAGGCTGGCTGCTCCAGTGTACAGCAGCTGCCCTGAAGCTGAGGATGAGACTCGCTGCCGTTAGTGCTAAATATAAGTGAAAACTCGAACTGGGCTGAGATGCAAGACTAAGCGAAAAGAGCTCCCATGTGCTGTACTCCTTTTCCATTCAGCATCTGTTCCTACTCACTTTGATTTAATTCTGAGAGCTTTCTGGAGGCATTCATTTCCATGGAAACCATTGAATAAAAGTTCCCTTCTCTCTTTTTGTTTTCAGATTAAGTTTGGAGAGCTATAGCCACAGCCTAGCTACACTGGGATGTTCTTTGTCCGCCTTTCCACAAGGCCTGAAGAACCTAAGAAATGTTTTGGACTGAATCTGTGAGTCTCCCTTTGAATCAGGCCATATTCAACTGTTACTCAACTTTGGTTTACCTTGGGCAGGCACTTCATTTGGCTCAGCAAATCAGGGACAGTAGCATGCATGGAAGTTCTAAGTGCATCTTAACTAATAAAAAAGGCACGGCCCCATTCTTATGAGCAAAACAAATCTAATGGGTTGTTTCTAAGCAAAAAACCACCAGCTTGAAACCTGATACAGCTCTGACGAGTGCTTCTTGCTCGGTGACATTCTTGTGTCCTAATTTTTAGGAACTACCATTCCTAGGATGGTAGAACTGAAAAAAAAATTATTTTAGAATCTATTTCTCTTACAGATAACATTAAACTATCACTACCAAAAACAGACAGGCCATGATGAAATTGTTCATTTATACAAATACACCCTTGACCGGTGTAATTGCTGAGCAAGGTATATAATTGCAAAGTTAGAGCTTTCTGCTCAGTGCTGCTTTTAGCTGATTACCCAGGGAATTCCAGAAGTTGTTCCTTTTGACTGATGTTAGCCTTTATAACTTTTTACCATGATATTATTAAAAAATGAAAACACAGGCTGCAACTTACCTCATCATAGTATTTGTTAGTGTACTGGTAGAGTTGGTGTAGAGCCACAAGTGTATTTAAGGAATCGGTATGTGCCTGTTGGACACACAAGCAAGCAGCAAACATGTCAAACTCTGATCACAGGCAGCTGAAAGTCATCCACATGCATCGCTCCCAGATACAGTATTTCTAAATGTTAGTTCTGCGTCTTGTAACTTTTGTTACATGTTACAATGTTAAATGACAGTCCGGAGAGAAAAAAAGGGGTGAGAAAACTTCTGTTTGGTGATTTTTAGATCAAAACTTCCCCGCTGTCCACAACTCGAACACTGGAGGTGGAAAATATTTTGAACTCAGAAAGTCAAACCACATACTACAGCCCAAACATCTGTTACCAACATGGGTATGTATAACTAAAACATTTAGTCAGTACAATCTACGTATTGTCGAGATATTAAACGTTGGTTCCATCACTGTCATGGCTGTTTGAAAGCCTTTTTCCAGCTCTTTTTAACTCTTTGAAATTACTCACACCTCACTACAGCAAAGGTGTAACTCATCAAGACCACAAGCACGTGTATGTTTGGAAAAAGCCATCTGACTCACAAAGATGGAAAGGGGAGAGAAAGAGAGACAGAGGGCGAAAGGACTTCAAATGAAGCAGGAAATAATCCCTCTGTTACCTCGTTCTACCCCCCACCCCAGATATTAACTTATTTAGTGAATGTGCTCTATCTCTCTAAACAGATGTTTTTCATTCAGATGTATAGGATTCAAGTCTCTAGCTATGCCTTTAGTCTTTTAAGTTAGTTAAGAAAATGAAGATTTGCAAAATGTTGTTACTGGCATAAATGATTACCCAAGGCACAAAGCAGCAGAGAAAAGTCCATCTCTTCTGGCTCGTGCTGGTCAAAATTTGCAGTGTTCGATTACTCCTTCCATATTCATTTTTATCATAATTTTTAATGTAAATAGAAAGGATCAACATATATCTGCTGATGTTAAAACACTCTATTGAATATACTTTTAATCACCAAATGGTTCCATTTTATATACATCTCAAATTGTGTAATAAATAAAATGAACTGGAAAATGAAATGTCACTGCAGATGAGTTTTGTAGTGAATGACTGTAAATAGAAATGCTCTCATGAGGAAGTTGATCTGCAAAATGTTAGGTCCTAAGGGCACTGAAACAAACAAACCACAGAAAATTCCCCAAACATCCTCCTTACGCTAGAACTCTTCAACTAAATTAAGCAAATGAGTAAAGCAGCCAGTAAGTACAGTCTCTTTGCTCAGGCTAAACAACATCTTTTAAGACTGGTGAGGACCTCTCCTGGTTCCCCCAGTCAAATTGAATGCTTTGAAGGCACAAGCCTGCTCTAGCTAAGCTGAGCTGCAGAGCAGACAGGCTCCTTGAAGACTGAAGCAAGTTTTGTAGAGCCTTTGCTCCACCAGTCTCCAAGCAGAGTTCCCAGCTTGCAACCAACACCCTCTGCTCTTCTTCATGAGAGGTAAACCCCAATAACCTACCATGACAAAAGTGCCACTGAGGGGCCACACGGTGGGTTTCTCACACACAGTGTAAAGCAGAAATACTGCCCTCGTACAGGCAGCTCTCAAATAAGCTATGTGCTTCTCCTTTCATTTCTGAAATCTAATTTTTGCTGTAGTAGTGCTCTGAATTCAGTCATTACTTGTTATCAGTATGATCAATGCTAAAAATCCTCTACATGCTGCAGAGAGAAAATACCATTCAGGAGTGCTATCGTTTTTCCACAATGGATGTAAAAAAAATCCTAACACTTTGCTCTGGCACCTGCATCACTCAGATAGATTAGTGACGATAACTATTCTTCGTTCCACTCAATAATCAACGTTTCAAAGGGCTAAAAGACAAAACTACAGCAAGGTGGTGTATTTCAGAGATGTTTGAAATAACTCATTTGATGTTCGCACATACAATAAATCCACTTGTTGAGTTGGAAAGAGAAGACAATGAATAACAGTGCTGTACTTGGCTCCAATGTCAGCACAAGAAAACAGAATTTATTCTTACCCTAGAAATCTCTGCTAGATGGGTATTCATGTCTTGGTCACTAACTGGCACCATCTGACGAATACCTTTGTAGTAACTGCAACAAAGGAAAACAAGCTTTCAATTAGGTGAAATACACTCTGGCTTTCTGGTAATCCTGTATTTCGATTTGGTAATTATTTTAAACAAGCTTCCTAATAACACAAGAGAGATTCTGCCAAAACAGATCAACTATTCCTTTAGTAATCGTGCCTCCCAGCGCTTATTAGTACATTTGCAACAGAGGCAAATCACACCTGATTGTAGAGGGACAAACCACAGGAAAGAAATCTGTTTGTATTTGCAGCCAATGTTTATTTTAGGTCTTCAAACTTTTGAAGCTATCAGCTAGCAAGGGTTTTGTCATTAGTAAACGACTGAAGTCAGAGATGGAATAGAAAATCTGAAATCCTGAAATCTTTTCAGGGTTTGATCTCTAGTGAGTAATGGAAGCGCAGCATTGGTTAAGACAGATCATTCAGGTGAAAGCAACCGCTGTGGAAAACAGCATCATCTTTTCTCCTGAATAAATGTTCCCATAAATCTATCCATCTGTCTGCACAGACATGAGCACACACTGACACGAGCACATAATGGTGCTCCATTTCAACCTGCCAATGCGACCACCAAGGGAATGTTTTAACATTCAGGTGTAAAATTTTTAACATTCGACAATTGACTACGATGACCTCAGCATTCGCTTTACCTCTTACTGAGTACATTCACTCAGGCTTAAGCCCTTAACAGCTCTGAACAAATGTGAAAAGAGCCTATACTTACTCTTCCACCATTTTCTTATAGTTGAAGATTTCTTTTGCGTAAAGTAATTTATTACTTGGAGAATCCTGAAAAATTTATAATAGAGAGAAACTTGATTGATTTATGAACAGAAAATCAGGAACCTAAGATCAAACTTTATTTTCACATGCACCTGAGCTTTACTGACATTAACATTCAGATGTTTATTATTAACATTTACCTTTGTACATGGGTGGGATTATTTGCTTTAAAAGGATCACAGCATTACTGTTGAGTTTTACAAATACATCAATGCAAGATGATAATGAATTATTGGTGGATATGAGATAATCAGCTCTTAAGCTTGCTTGTTATAGAAGTTGTTGATATTTTCTGCTCTCTATAAAAATCAATCAGCAGACCATACAGTAGCACTGACATGTTCACCAACCTGTTAAGTGGTGAAATGCTAACTTCATTACAAAACTAAAAAGAAACTATCAAGGCTGCATTTCCTCAGAGAATGGGTATTGTCTATGAGGATGCCCTTTGTCTTGTCAGGCGTGAGTGTAGTCAGGATGCAGAATGCAAATAACTTACTCTGCTTAATTTGTGCTCTGTTCGTGTGCAAGCATCCATGAAAGTCTGTGCAATGACTGACAAGGAAGCATCTACTACTTCGTGAACGTGAACGTCAAAGATGAAATGGGGATTTTTCAGTATGTTTACCCAGAATCTAAGAGGAAGGCTGCAAAAAGCAAGGAAAAAGATAAATAAGCCTTTTTGTACAAGAAATGTTCTACACCGAGCAGATCACATGAAATTAAGTACAGGTTTTGCATTTTGATCTCTTCAAACAATGAAGCTTAATTTTCTATTTCAACATTTTTACAAGCTATCTGTTGTCTGGTTTCCATGCCTGAAAACCAAACCTTTACATCTCTCTCAGAAAAATGAGAAAAACTTGTATAAGAATAATCTTAAGAGCCCCAAAATAGCAAGAGATGATTTCTGCGTGGTTAGAGAAACTACGTGCGTAGTATTTCATTAGATTTTGTGCTTTGACAGGTAA
This sequence comes from Pedionomus torquatus, assembly GCA_013398155.1. NCBI lineage: Eukaryota > Metazoa > Chordata > Aves > Charadriiformes > Pedionomidae > Pedionomus > Pedionomus torquatus. The sequence continues at coordinate 243,232 of VZRU01019404.1, read as the reverse complement.
GTCTAGTCCCATTTGTCTCTTACTTTGCTCTTCTCAGAGAAAAGACAAAAAGAAAAGTGGTAAATCTGCCAATGACAACCCCATACATAGGCTGGTTTCATTTTTGCAGCTTCTAGGCTTATGGGGAATCCTTTTGATCGTATAAACACATTACCTCAATTAAAACGATTCTGAGAATTATAAATTAAATGTACTTTGATCTGTGGCAAGAGTGCCAGTCCATACCTGGGAATTACACTCATTTCTCTGCAATACAGGTACTATTCTGTTCACACTGTACCTGTTTGTTTTCCAGATGTGAATGGTGTCTTCATCCTTGATGTCGTGTTTTTCTGCTTGCTCATCAAGAAAGTCGAAGAAGTATTTCACAGCTGGGGGCACTACATGGTTGGAGTTGAGCACGCTATGAAAGAAGTTATCTACAAACTGCTGAAGTGTCCCCTAAAAGCAAATTTAAAAAAAAATCTATTACATTCGTGTTAGAGGCTGAACTTGGTGCAAGCCTAGAGCCTTTTATTCCTATTGAAACTAACAGCTAGTAGCAGTCACTGATGGCCTTCATCCTGAGTGCTAAGGCTACCAGGTGACAAAAGATAAGCAACTTCTTGGAGCAGTGACCTTGCAAACTGCCAACACAGTAAAGACCTTCTAGAGAACAATTTTATGTTCTAGCCTGCAAGGTTGCGACTTCACCAACTACTCTCCAGTTTGCACCGTGAGGCATGCTTTCTGCTTGACAGAAGCAGCAGAAACTGGTAGCTAAGTATAAAACACATTTGCACTTCAGGGTTGTTGTGCACATAAAATAATTGTTAGCCATTCTTGAATGGTTTTGCAGCTTCCCTCCTCTGGTTTCTCTGACTCTAGAGCACCATGCAATTTTTAGAAGCACAATGAGAGGACAAGTACCAGTGACCATCTGACTTCCTGCTTAAGGGCAAGCACTTGGGTCTCATCAGGCATCCAGCCAGGTCCAGCTCTGTGAACTCCACCAAGCCTGAGGAGCGTCCCCAGAAGGACTGTGTGCTTGGCAGGATTCCTGCACCTGCCTGGACCTTAGAGACCATGATCTCAGAGACTGCCCCCTTGTTTTAGAGATGACTCCTTTCAGGCAGCATGCAGTTTGTCCCCACTCAGCTGGTTGGCCCCACAAGCCTGTTTGAAGGGCTGCATCCTATCTTTCAAGGTCACTCCAGCTGCCAGCCCCAGAACAGGGCAGGGACCAAGAAGGCAAGGAGCCCTGGTTCACTCTGCTGTCAGCGAGGACATATCAACAGTCCTTGGGCAGTACAGGTAGCTTGGTGCCAGCCATCATACCTCACCAGCTCCATACTAGTTAGTAAAGTTCCAGACTGGTAATAATCTATGAACTGGCTATTTGGAATAGAAAAGGGGTGGCTGCATCTTTCTGGCTCTTTGTTGTGAGTCTGTGTCACCTATGCATGGACTTCCCTTCACAACCACTTTCACACTTGGACAAATGGCCTCAACTGGAGCCAGGTCACCCTCCTTTTCATCAGGATCCTGGTTTTAGGATCATTAAACACATGATTCTAAATTCTTTCTGCAAGGAGGAATGCTTCACAAAATTTTTATTGCAATCCATTCTTCAGTATAAGCACTAAAAGTACTCTAAAAGGATTATTATAATTTGAAAACATTTTATTTATTTTTCTAGAGTATATAGCAGCATTGGTCACAATGAAAACCAGGGAAATATGAAGCTCTGTTGCAGTTTGTAAAGCATTTGGTTCAAAACAAAACCCAACAGAATATTATCTAAACAGGTGGCTCAGAGGAGAATATCCATCTCTGTCTTGCATGAAAAATCCTTATTTAACAAACACATAATCACGGTTCTCAGCTTTGATTGGCAGCTATACTTTATCTCTTTCCCAGTAATGTTCCTCAGGGCATATTAATAACTTGAAGCCCTGAACACCAGCTTGTATGTACGTGAGACATACTGAAAATTGCAGCCAAATGCATGATTAATAGTTGCATCATTTTCTTCATTTGTACTTCAAAATCTATAGAAGTAAGGTGCAACCGTGGCACAGCTGAGTCTTACCTTCACAGAGAGAAGTCTGGTCAGGTAGATTTCTGTAATAGCTTTGGTCCTCTCTTTTTCTTTCACGCTGCCTCGCTTTGATTTACCTTCATCTATTTCATCTACTGGCCGGACTAGATGCCACACCTTATTTTCATCTTCCAGGAGTGCATGTCCTAGAAACAGTAATTGCAATAATTACAAAACATGCCTCACACCCAATTCAGCAACACAAAAATGATCATATACCAAAGTACAGGTAAGATCCTGATAGTTTTCTCTTGCTAAAAGGATCTAGATCACTCTGTTCCAACATATACAGCTCAAGTACTAAATGTTCAATAATACATAAGATGAAAAAAACAGCACTGAAGTAGGATTGTAGCTTAGTTTTGTCAGGAGCAAAGGCAGAGGAAGGAATCACACAATAAAGAAACTCATGTTTGGTCACCTAAGCACAGTATGAGTACTTTTTTGAGATCCACACAGTGAAATACTCTACCTCTTTGTGAATTCTGAGAGACGTGATCAAGCTACAGAAATTCAGCTAGGTCTGACCTAAGAGTCACCACTGAAAGTGCAATCAAAGCCTGCTCCAGGTACAAGGTAAGACATTATTGTAGCAGCCCTAGTGAATTTGGCAGTAGTAATTTAAGAATTTATGATCTCAGCTTTTTTCTAGGCACCATCATTAGAATTTACAGTTTTGCCCTAACTGCTGGATTCAAAGTATGGTACCTCAGTTCAGATCTGCCTTTATCAGCATTAGACCAGTATCACTTGACTTTGTAGCTGAGAGGAAGAAAAATGCATCCTTTTTTGCTGAGAGGATGTGGACTCCAGCAGAGGTAACGACTACAGCAAATTCATAATCCATTATAATAAGATTTTAAAAGATTTGTTTGTCAGTATTCATAGCTTAAACCAGAGAAAGAGTCTCATACCAAGTCTGCTAGCCTATAGCAGGAATAGGAGTAAGCTCCTGGATGCCTAAGACAGCTTGTCTGATTGCAGTGCCTTGCTATCCTCCATCCATGGCTTGGCCGTGCACCCAAGTCCCTGAGCTAACTTCAGGGACCATGAATGGAGTCTTGCATTGCAGCATTAACATGAATGGTCAGACAAACTCCATGCTGGAGAATCTTTTGTTACGAACAGTTCTAAAAGAGATCATGCAATTATTTTAACTTGCAAGTAATATCCCTAGAAGAAAAGATTCTGTGCCATAAACTTAGTTTCAAACCTCCTGGTTTTGCTTGTTCTTCCTTTAATTTCTGAGCTTTGATACCTACTTGGCATAGTCCTTAAAAGCAATGGCACTCTTCCAGTGGAAGTTACTGAATCAGTGCATTTAAAATCATTGACGTCTTTAAAATGTGAAAGTAATTTTTCCCATAAAAGTTGTGATTTAGCCCTGTTGCACAAAGAATTTTGCATTACTGCTAAGTTTTATGCTCTAATATATGTATCTAATGTAACTGAATCCAAGTTACAGCAGAAAAATATCAGTTTCTAATCACATGAATTTTGTCCTTTCAAATCTTTGGCCACAATAGTTTATTAACTAAGTTCCTCAACAGCTACATTAAATTTATCAGCTTGCATACATTTTTGATATTTGACATCATAAGAGAAAATAACATTTACATGTAATCTGGCCAAGTGAACACTTTTGAATGAATCTACATTATATATCCTTATGAAAATGATAAGCTATGCAGTCTTCTAGAGTCTTTACTTCTTCTTAACCAGGTAGAGGGAAAACAAAAATAAAAAGCCACAATAAATCACATTGTCCTTTGAGAATCCTTAATTTCACTTTGAAGTTCATGTGAACAAAGCAAGAAACAAATAAAAGCTATCACTTTATTTTGAAACAGCTGCGATTTCGCAATCGACACCATTCATAGCAATCATCCGCCAGTACAGTAAGAACTGCTGGTGGGCCTGAAGTCTGGAATTTCTTTTGCAATCCCCGTTATTTACTTTTGTAAATTAATAGATTAAATCACACAGTTAGAGCAGAAACTATTTTCCAGCCTTATGTCAGTTGCTTGGCACACTTCTGCTTCCTCCTTCAATTCAAAAGAATTTATCCTCTCTTTGCCCTCCTGATGGTACATGGCCCAGTTTAACTTCGGAGAGAAGAGAAACAACCAAAGGTGTTTGCACTGAGACTACTGGCCCGTGTTTCAGCTTAATTTGGCCCATGTTTGTTTAGCAACAATAGAATTGGCTACTAGTGAAGTAGTAGTTATTTCACAGGAAAGGAGGGATTAAGAGACTACAGCTCAACCAGATGAACTTCTGCAATTCAAAGATCCCACTTCATTGCTAAAAATAGCAGGAAGAGAGAGGAAGAGAAATTCAGAACACGGGGCAACAAAATATTTTAGCAGTATGGTTGCTAAGAGAAAATAACATTTCTGTGAGATAATGTTTTCCCCAACAGAAAAGTAGTAGGCGAAGAAAATAAAAGATAGGGGAAAACTCCTTTTTTCTTGCAGTAGCCGCATTATGCATCAAGCCATAAGTGGGGAGAAGACTGTGCCCACTGGGTCAAATGCTTCCCCCAAACTCTTCATCTTGGCCCTGGGGCATTCTTTGGCCAATATAAAATAACACTGGGGTTGGGTCATTGACAAATATTGACTGTGCTGATTAATTATAGTGGTATGAACCATGATGTAAACATGATGGAGGCAAGTGAGATGGTGACAAGCGATGCTGCCCCTTTCTCCTTGCGTGACCTTCAGCAAATTAACTTCCTTCCAGTCTCCTCCCACCTTGTGAATACACTGCTCTGTGGAGGTGAAGGAAGGGCTGCCCTACATGGATCTGCTAATCAGTATTTCTGATCTGCAACCCTCTGGCTATTTTTATTCAGAATTAAAAAAGAAAAAAAAAACAACAGGAAAAAATTCCCCTGAATAACAGAGCATGTTGTTTTGGCTTATAGTTCAATATGGAAATACTAGCATGAAATCATTGAAACCATTCTCCATCTTGACACAAATTAGTAATTGCATTTATTATCTCCAGAAGCAAAAGACGCTGCATTTAATACACAGTTACCTCCAGCTTCTACTGTCTTCCGCTGTCTTCCTGTTAGAAGCTGTGAATCAAAAGCAGCATGGAAGCACTGCCAGGTTTTAGAGGAACATCTCTGAACATGGTTTTACATTTTCGTTCTGTGCAAAGCCTAGTACTTTGGCAGACAGTCAATGGCTTCAGCTGACACTTCTCAATGCAAAAGGTGAAAGTTAATGAGAGACTCTGGATAAAAGGAAAACCACTTCATCACAAGCCTCATTCATAAAGCTGGGACAGGATTTCTATTTATTCCAACTCTGTAAGTCCCCATGTCATATAAATGTGTATGTATGGGAGGGGAAGCCTCTGATCCTGTCCTCTCCCTTTCATACAGAGTGTCTTGCAAATCACTGTCACCACAGGCTCTCACTTAGCACTAGCTTTGTAACATTTTATATCTTTCCAAAAGAACAAGTTGGCACCAGATAGCTCTGAGGACCCTTCGGTGCTAATTAAAATGGGTTATCTTGGCATGAAATGCTGTCTTCCCAAATTTGTACACTGCCATGGTGCAAGACAAGGTGTGGAAAAGAAACATGGTGGAAGTTGTCTTCACTTCATACTTTCAAATCTGAATTCTCTGCAAATGTTTTGTTCTCGTGTATGAGATCGCTTGTGTGACAACACTGTCCAACACTGTCCAACTCCCCAGCAGTCTGCCTTTCCTTTACAATTTAGTATGCCACATGTGTAACTTAAGTTGCTCAGATCCTAAGTACAGAGTACAGATCATGTATGTTCAAAAAGCTTCATCATACTGAATCATACCTAAAGATAAAATCATAGAGGAAAAAAAAAAAAAAAAAAAAGAAAAGCAAGCTGTATGTTCTGATCCTCTACTGCCTGCTACTGCCTTCCACAAGGGCAGTGAGGTGGGAGGATGAAGACTGGGAGCCCAGAACAGGAGACTGAACACTGCTCTGTGTTAAGAAAGCGACGCAAGCTAAGAACACCATCAGGCTCTGTTCATGGTCCACTCCATTTCTTTATAGTGGAGCTAACTACCGCCTCAGCAGTTATCTCAGCAATTGATGCAATCAAACTGAACAGGGACTGGGAATCAGCCCCTTGCCTGGCTGCACTTCACTGCCCTCTATATTAAATTGGATGGGTTTTTAAGTTAACATGCTGGGTTGTCACCTACTGTGACACAGTAGACACAGTTTGGGCCAACTATGGCTGGCACTTGCAATAAAGGGGTGAGAGGATAGCAGTGGAGGTTTGGCCATGACCATTAGGAGAATCTTCAAGGATGCTGGGAAAAGTCACATTATAAAGTATCCAGGAGGAGAGAAAAAAAGTAAATGGCCAGTAATTCTGCCTGTCCTAATTTCCTGGCTAACACTCAATACAAATGAAATGGAAGTCTGCACTTTTTTTTTTTTTTTTTTTTTTTTTTTTTAAATAGCAATATATGTCAGAGCTATCATCTGAGACCCATCTTCTTGAAAAATGTACTTTTCTGGAATATTATTTCCAATCTGTTTGACTGCCCAGCCCTTAGAACCTATTAAATCTAAGATTAGTACATCTGTTTAAACGAATGAAACTATTAGGTGAAGCAATGGCTTTTGCAATCAGTGCTAGACAGAAAAGCGTATCAAATGAATTCATAGCAGGAAGAATGATCTCAACAATTACCATTCCATAAATCTACCTTGTATAAAATAACCGAATATACGCATAAAAAAAAAAAAGAGAACGTGAGCCTCTGAAATGTAAGGGATACACATGTGACAAAGAAACTAAATTTACAAGTAAATATTTCCATAAAATTCCAAGTGCATTTTAGGCTGTAATGGATATTCAGTCTGCAAGCTACAGGTTTTCTTTCATGTTGAGAAGTCCAGCAGACTGTTGCAGACAGCAGTATAAGAATTATGAAGCAGCTGCTTTAGTGATGTGAAAGAGAAGAAACTTTATAAAGACATTCCTGACAGTAATTTAGAGTGGATTGCAAACCTCAAAGTGAACAAGGGAATAGTGGAAAAAACGTGAGATAGCATGTATGGAAAAATGAAGCAAAAAAAAACCCCAAACCCACCATCCCTCATCCTATTGCTACACTTCTTGACCCTTTTTCATCTTTCCTGTAGGCCCCGACAGCCCCCCTTCACTCAAAGAGAGGGAGACACATGAACAGAGAGAGGTGAGTTTGGAAAGCAATTAGTTAGAAATGCAATAAAAAAGATTACATTGGATCCATTATGTCATGGAGAGGGGAGCTGATCTCTACTGCGGTTCATCTAGAGTGTCAGTCTAATAAGAAGTGGAAGAGATTTGGAGAGAAAAGTAAGACAAGGAAGAGGAAGGAGAAAGACAGATAAAGCTTTGGAAAGCTGAAACATATGGTTTGACTACAGATGTAGTGGGATTAAGAAACAAAATATGCAAGGAAATGTTTGCTAAGAGTGCTTTATATTAAGCTGGGCTATGGACTCACAGCAATTATGGTTAAAGCTCCATTATTTAATGTTTTTATAATGAGAAAGAAAACCACCATGAGTGTGCAGCACATAACACACAACAAATAAGCCCTACAGAGTCTGGCAGGGAATATCTAGCTCCCATAGACATGATAAACAAGATCAAGACAACAGTGTCCCTCTCTGTGCATGAGTTTTGACTTCTAGTCATTTTGGAAGGTAGTGAAGTCACAAGATACTTACTTTCCCCTGGGACATCTTGCTGATTATCCTCTGGCTGCTGGGAAATTCCCATTTTTGACAAGATGAGGGTGGCACCATCTCGGACCTTTAAAAATACAGACATGGCGATGTTATTCAAAAGAAGTATGCACTACAGAACCTCTGTAGGTTTCTGTAGTCTTTTGCAGGCAATTTGGACCTATGATAAATGCTGCCCTTCAAAAGACTTCTTGGGCAACCGGCTTTGCAGTTCAGACCAGAGTCCCTCCCCCTCCTTTATTATGAGATCACATCAACACCTCCTCTGAGATTACTGGCAATGCTAGAGGCAACTCCAAGACTTCAGTGATTCCTCAGTCCAGCATTTGTACAAAAATGAGGTTTATCATGAAGAATTGGACCCGTTTGTTTTCTGAGGGAAATCCAACTAAATTCTGTCTTTCCTAATCAGTGTATCTGTTGTTAGAAAGCAAAAAATAACATACATAGAGAAGATAAGTGAATTGCAAGTGCTTGGTAGGGTGCAGAATACAAAACCTAAACCAGACAGTATAAAAATGTCAACATCTGCTCTCCCAACTGGGCTGTTGAATAAACCAGACCAACCCAAAATCTATTTAGCAGCAGAGCAAGGACACAGATAATTCTCAGGGGTAGGAAGTGGTAGAGAAAAGAAGAGATGAATATGAGACCTTGCAAAAGAAGCTTTTGAATGTTCAAAGGGGAATTTAGATTTGGGCACTGCAATGATGAGGAAGTCAAAGTGCTGGCATTTAGGTGAGGTGTTTTTTGTAAGACGTTTAGGAATTATGTCTGAGCCTTTCACAGTCCCAAGCTTTCACCATCTAGATCCAGAGATAGGGTTTTTTTAATATTCTTTATGTAGCACAGAAGTTTCTCTATAAACAAATAAAGAATTTATTTATTGTTAGAGAACAGTTAACAGATGCGAACAACTGCTCTGAAACATCTCCTTACATTATAATGCATTAGTGTGTTGATTCGTTTCCATCTGCCATCTCTTTGGGATGTTAAATCCAAGTCTGAGAGGATCTGTGCAGTAGAACCTGGACGCCACTCTAAGGGATAATTAAAATAAAATAAAAAAAAAACAACAGGTTTTAACCATGTGCTAAAATAACTACTCCAAGAACGTTTCAGTTCAGAGACCCACTGAAGCACTGTGGAACATTAAAAGAAGTAATTTGGCACATGCCATGATTTCTGTTCTTTTTATTGTTTAATAGTTTGGCCTTTATTACAGAAGTTTGCATGAACCATGCATATGACTTCTGATTATTTTCTACAAAAAGTTAAATTCCTTTGCAAAAAATACAAATACACATAATAAGAACAGCTGTAAGTCCAAAATAGAAGACTAGGCCTTTGTGTGGAACAGGAAAGGCAATTTTAGATAATTTACTAGGATTTTCTGAAGAGCAAGAATTGCATCCTCTACTTTCAGATTAAGGCAGTAATGAAGATATAGCAAAATTATTAATTGGAGCTTTTATTATGAGATTGTTAGGCCTTTTAAGTTATGTATCTTTTTTTTCTTTTTTTTTTTTTCTCAAGAAGAAAGCAGCAATTTTAAAAGCCTTCAAGGAGTTTGATTTTCAGAGGCTGGGTGGCTCATCATCTCCAAAAAGAGCAGCTCCTGTAAGTTATAACTCTTTTGAATAATCATCATAAAGGCAAGTCAAAATCAGTACCAGCTTCTGAAATTGCTTCATTACTTCTCCATCAGTTAATTGTCCATGCTGTCATTATCACATTAATTAGTACCTGAGATACTGATTCTGTCAGATGTGAATACATTTGTGCTAACAGTCATTAACAAGCACTTTACACACTAATGACAGTAAAACAAAACTTTTAAGAGTCAGGAAAAAGAACTCTGTAAGAAAGCATTAATTTTAATGCATATTAAGATTGCTGCAAAATGCTGTATTTTTGTGTGAACAGCTGAACATGAATCCTATTTCCTTTTTTTTTTTTTTTTGGGGGGTTAAAAAACCACCAATCAATTACTTTTACAGGCATTTTTTGAGGAAAAAACAAAATCACACGACATAATTCACCTGCTCGATATAGAATCACAAGTATCTGCTTACCAAGAACTACACTGTCAGCTTTTGGCCACTGAGAACATGGCAGATTTCGATAGACTTGGTCTATTATCTTTTCCTTTACTTGTGATATAGTATCACAGTTCAGCACTTTCACAGGTATGGAATCTGTTCCTCCATCTTGTACGAATACATTTACTGTCTGTAAGAAAAAAAAAAAGAATGTACATGGTACACAGTTATTAAAACAAATCAGTACTGAATTACCTCTGAATGTGTTTTTCTGCGTGATTTAAATGCAAACAATATCTAAAGCTCAGTGGGCAGTGGTTATTGCCCAGCAGCACACATTTGCAATGGGAGTATGGCTTATTTGAGCCATCCTTCACTGATAAGCAACCAGACAGCTACCGTAAATGCCAGCTAATTCCTCCCACTACGACAGAACAGAAAAGATGCAGAATAGATTTACTCATGTCTAATATGCTACTAATATTGAGTCTTGAGAATTTGGTAAAGACGGACACACAAAACAAAGCAGCTGGACCACTGACTAGTTACATGCATGTCATACATTGTGCTGAACTGGGACATAGGAACCACAGCATCACAAAATGATATGGGGTTAGAAGAGACCTCTGGAGCTCATCTACTCCAACCCCCCGGCCAAAGCAGGTCCTCCTAGAGCAGGTTGCACAGGTACGTGTCCAGGCAGGTTTTGAATGTCTCCAGAGGCAGAGACTCCACCACATCTCTGTGCAGCCTGTGTCAGTGCTCAGTCACCCTCAAAGTAAAGAAGTTCCTCCTCATGTTTAGATGTTCAAATTTGTGCCTGTTACACCTTTTGTCCTGTCACTGGGCACAACTGAAAAAAGGCTGCCCCGCCCCCCCC
>VZRU01019404.1:209086-231744 GCA_013398155.1 Pedionomus torquatus | reverse complement strand
CCCAAAAAGCACAAGTAATGCAGTGTCCAAACGTAACAACTTCCCAATCATGATTTGAGCTGCACTTTGCTGAACTCCTGGAGTATTGTGTGCTTTCGCCTTCCTTTACACTGTCTTCATGGTTGTGGTTTTACTTCTCAAGGCGAGCAGACTAGGCCTGCACATATGGTGATTTATTATGGTTCAGCTGACGATCAGTGACTTGTTCAGCTCCTGTAACTTTACCTCCTGTGACCAGCTGTTCATTAGATATATAAATACACACATATGTGCATACATACACATATATATGGATATATAAAAGCAATGTATATCATCTTTGGTGTTTGAAGACTTAATTTACTGCTTGCTGTTGTCACAATAACTCTGATAGCTCCAGGAAACATACTTAAGTAGTTTACACTAGTTCTAAAATATTACTGTTTTCTGATGGTATTGACATGGGGTTTTTTTAATGTTAAAGAGAATTCCTTGAAAGCCTGTAATTTGCTAAATCTAGTGTGATTTTTTAAAAAGTAGCTTTGCTGTCTAAGTGTCAGTTTTAATACAGACAAAAGCAAATGAGAAAACGATGGCCAGGAAGTCTCCCCAGAAGAAAAAAACAACCCACTAAATGCAAATAGATGTTATGAAAAGCCTTTTTCTTTCTCTAGCTGAATCAATACAACAGCTCAGAGCCCTTGTGGATGTTTTGCCAGTCAAGTAGCATCACAGGCCAGGCACATCTGAAGCACTGCTGCTCTCAGATACACACAGTCCTGCCAACCATAATGCCTGAACTTACAATCTCAAAACTCAGAATAAACTTGAATGGCTTGTATTTTTAAACACTGAAGAAAAGCTATGCCATACGGCAGTCAAATTAAACATGATTGCACTGTCCCTTGACAGAACTCTCAAACTAATCATGAGATTTCACCTTCCTTTTCCTATTAGCTTTATGGTAATTAGACATGATTTTGCTGCTGGTTCAGTATGCAGCATGTCAGTGTAACCAGTGATGCAAAACAGATTCATCTTTTAAATAAGAACAATTAGAGAGCAGACAACTGTTCTATACTGTACTTTCCCACCGTGTCTNGGTGATTTATTATGGTTCAGCTGACGATCAGTGACTTGTTCAGCTCCTGTAACTTTACCTCCTGTGACCAGCTGTTCATTAGATATATAAATACACACATATGTGCATACATACACATATATATGGATATATAAAAGCAATGTATATCATCTTTGGTGTTTGAAGACTTAATTTACTGCTTGCTGTTGTCACAATAACTCTGATAGCTCCAGGAAACATACTTAAGTAGTTTACACTAGTTCTAAAATATTACTGTTTTCTGATGGTATTGACATGGGGTTTTTTTAATGTTAAAGAGAATTCCTTGAAAGCCTGTAATTTGCTAAATCTAGTGTGATTTTTTAAAAAGTAGCTTTGCTGTCTAAGTGTCAGTTTTAATACAGACAAAAGCAAATGAGAAAACGATGGCCAGGAAGTCTCCCCAGAAGAAAAAAACAACCCACTAAATGCAAATAGATGTTATGAAAAGCCTTTTTCTTTCTCTAGCTGAATCAATACAACAGCTCAGAGCCCTTGTGGATGTTTTGCCAGTCAAGTAGCATCACAGGCCAGGCACATCTGAAGCACTGCTGCTCTCAGATACACACAGTCCTGCCAACCATAATGCCTGAACTTACAATCTCAAAACTCAGAATAAACTTGAATGGCTTGTATTTTTAAACACTGAAGAAAAGCTATGCCATACGGCAGTCAAATTAAACATGATTGCACTGTCCCTTGACAGAACTCTCAAACTAATCATGAGATTTCACCTTCCTTTTCCTATTAGCTTTATGGTAATTAGACATGATTTTGCTGCTGGTTCAGTATGCAGCATGTCAGTGTAACCAGTGATGCAAAACAGATTCATCTTTTAAATAAGAACAATTAGAGAGCAGACAACTGTTCTATACTGTACTTTCCCACCGTGTCTCACTTTCCGGCAGAAATGAACTAATTAACTTATGCTTTAACCCACCTTGGTGCACAAATTCTCCCTAACTGCTCCCAGTTACCACAATGATGTCATCATCATGCAAAAAATCCCAAAAATTTATAGCGACAGCAACTCCCTTCATAATCTTTCATCAGACATACCTATATCTATATCTAATCTATACCTATCTCTCTCTCTATGTATATATACACATAAACATAATATATCTCATCATCTTCCATGCATGCACACAGAAAATCTTTGACGGGAAGTCTGTAAATCTGGACTAAATACAGCTACTGTACAACATTATAATATTTAATGTGTAGCTAGCATGCTTGTTGTGCCCACATCTGATTGCATACACAAATTTTCTCCTTTCACACTGCATTCATTTAGCTTAATTGCAGGCATTGGCTTTTTTTGTATGAAAAGAAACAGAATGAATAAGGAATTATTGCCATTAAGTCTTAAACAATGTACAGTGCAAGTAAATTTTGTTCTCCATACACGAGAGAAAATATAACCAGTGTTGCCAGTCAGTGTGGTTTCTATGGGTGGCACTTTCAGCTCTGATACGAGGATGCCAACTCAACTAATCCCCAAAATATCAATTGATCTTAAAATATTTTTTCTTGTCCAGCACACCTTTTTCCTCTAGGCAGTCTAGGTCACAGTCTAGTGATTCTGTGAGTGAAAGTCCTATGGCAATCTCCTCACATCAGTATCCCTTCAGAATACACAAAATGGTGATTTTTTTTTAACCAGGACTTAATAAAGCTTTTTATTTTGTTTCTCTTTCCGCACAGCAGATATGTCACTGCATCTTTCTCAGTTGAAGACAACCACAAATGGCTTCTAACATGTCAATAAAAGAGAAATCAGAGAAGGAAAAAAAAAATCCTGTGTTGGTCTTTGAAGGACAGTCTGTGCATCTTTGATATTCATTACACCGTATCCTCAAGAAAACCAGCAAGACTGTCAGAAAGAATAAAAATAGAATTTATGCTCTCTAAACGGTGAAAGAGTGGGATGCTTCAGGTTTTTTTAAAAGATAGTGAATCTATGTGCTGGAGACTATTCGGAAATGTGATGGAAATTTGTGGCAAGGAAGAGAATTAAGTCAGAGCAGAATTTTTAATAGAAGAGAATTGGATTGTGACACAGGAGATCCGATTCAGGGGGTGGTGGAGCACAGATGGGGAACTGCTGGGGCAGGGCTGCCCACTTTATCCCACTTACAGCATCTGACACAGGTCTCCAGAACTGCCTGTAGAGATTTCATGGAAGTAAATCCCTTTCAATGCTAGTTGGACTGCCCATGTTCAGGAGAGCTCGACTCACACAGGAACAAATGCAGAAATAGGTTCATAAAGTGTTCTGGAGATTGCAGAGGCATCTCACAGGGCTGTAGAGGAGCTCATCCTGGTATACTAATAAAATGATCTTTGAAATGATGTTTGATATGCTGACAAGCAGCAATCACAAGGGAGAAAGACAAGCCGAAGTTCAAGCATAACTTTAGTGCAAGAATTCTGCAAAAATCAATTGCCAGTTAATTTGGATGGGAAAAGGGAAGGAGCCAAACACCCCCACCACTGTTCAGACAGACTTTGAAAATTATGAAGGGGATTTACTGACATGGATTCCACAGTGGCAGGACTTGGATCTAACACTTAGAAGATACTTTATAATTCTGTTTTCCTGCTTGGAGATTTCCTTTGGTCAAACTATTGACAGGCCTGACCATGACCAGAATTTCTATGCACAGTAGTCCAGAAGAGTATGTACAGACTTAACACTACAGACTTAACTTGAAAAGAAAAAAATATTTTATAATATATTAATCATGGTCCGCTTACCAACTGTGTATACTCTACATCATCTCCCAGTAAGCCCGTATCATTCAAGGTGTACTTGGCTTTCTTTAGTACTGCATCCACTGGGCCTTTTTCTACCTGGTGTTTGATAGCCTTGAACAATTTATAAAGAGGCTCTCCAGCATTGTCCTGTTGAAAGGAAAGGAAATTAAATAAAGTAAAACCAAAAGGTATACTCGGTGCAGCATGTTTAAGTATTATTGATGAAAAAATCCCACAGGCAACAGACTTCAGCTCTTACCTTGAGGTACTGGTATAAACAAATAGACATCCAGTTAGACAACATTCTCTCAACAACGGTTTCAGATCTGAAAAAAAAACCAACCCCAAGCATGGTAAGGGTACTTAATGACAAAGTTTTAAAGAAAATCATCGCTTGCTTGAAATACAATATTTTTACATGCTTAACTGCACGCACTCTCCTAATGCAATGATTTCCCTACAGAGTTTTGAGAGCATGTACTTGCTTTAGGATAAGTGCTTTGTATTGCTCATCATTCCTGGCTACCTTCAGCTCATTACTGAAAAGCACACATCCTTTATGCAGAATCTTAAATTGGGTTTACACTCTAAGATCTAAAAAATTAACCTGGTTGTGCAGCTGCTGGGAAAAAACCCTAGAGATATACAAAGCTACAGCATACACAGAGCAAGGTCTTTTGTAATTTCCTTGGGATAACAACAGGGTTAAAAACACTAGAGCAAGCCCTCACTGAATGCACAATGCAAACTGATTATGTGTGCTCATTACGGAGATGACGTGTGGTATAAATGCTAGATCATTTGGAATAAAATTAGATTAAAAAGTAAATGAAATGTTCAGTATTGTGTTTTGAAGTAAGGCTGGTGTTCCAGTAATCTCAAGGCAGATTCTACACTACAGTATTTGAATAAAGAAATTTGTTGCCAACAGTCCTGCCTGCACCTTTCATAGCTATTCCTGGTGAGCTTGTCTTCCTCACATGCATGGGCCAGGCTATTTCTGACTTTCACGAACAGCTGGCATATTAATACAGTCACATTGCAAAAGAAATACAGGAATTTACAGGAAACCAGAGAACTACAGAAAATATGACAATCCTTCAAACCTTCTCAGCATCAGCTTTGGGTTTTTGGCCACAACATACTGCTCCATCAGTTCTAAGAACAGCGTCCTCATGATGTCAGTATAGTATTCTAGTTTTCCATGTAAAGCAACTGTCAGTAAAGATGCAAAATACACTTTAGCTCTAGCAGAGAACTCCCTTTGGTTTTCCAGCGTGTGAATAAACTGAAACAGAAAACAAATGTAAAATTAAGTCAGATGACAGATTTCTGAAGAACCTCAAAACTTGTCTGAACTAAGAAGACAAGCAATAGTACTTTAACATTAGTCTCCTAAGCACAGAATGGAAAAGTTTTCAGAAGTTTAAAAAAACCACTTATAATATTACCTATGGTTTGTTTTTAGATACACACACAGTGGATGGGACTAACACAAGGCATACTTAGATATATTAACTGAAGACTTATCTAAAAAGGATGTTTTAATTAAATGAAAAAAAGGTGTTCTGTGACAATTTTTTGAAAGAGAAAATCAGCTCCCCTCTCCCTCAAATTCCCAGTCCTTTCACATCAAATTACAAAGACACTAATCTAAGTACACCTGGGAACGCACTCTCATCTGCCATAAACTGTAATGCTACCATTAACTAGCTCAGCACTGGAGCCTCATTTGAAAAAGGAGAAAAACTTAGAAGCCTAAATCTATATTTAGGTGTCTGACAATCAGCTCAGTTTTTGAGAGGAAGCAATTAGAAGTCTCTTCTGAGCTGCTCTGAGCACTCATCAGGCTTGATGAATAGGCCACTTGAGGAGCCTCTGCCTCTCTGGGACAGAGATCCAGCAGATGGCTGCCTGCAGGTGACTCCTGCAAGGAACCAGGATGGAATTGGCATTCCCTGATCATGTTTCTTATTAGGCTAAACCAAACTTGTAACAGCAGTTTCTATGCCAGATTGGGTAATATTTGTTTTCCTACAGCCGCTGTAATGTTGACTAACTCGGTACTATGTGACCTGGCACAGAAATATGATCAAGCCTCCTTGCTCCACAAGGAGCTCCGGCTGTGATGCCACAGATCTGCATTGGTTACTGCAGAACCAGAACCATATGAAAACGATTTATTTTTAAGAATTTTGGTTTAGTTGCGCTTGCAAACCTACTGTCTAGCACACACAGGTACGCCTACACAAGAGACAAGGTGAATCTACTTGAATACTCACATTAATGAGAAATGATTTGCTATTAAGGAGGTTGGAGAACTGGTTCAAAGCCTGCTCCACAGTCTGACGCCTGGCCTCTGGAATATCCAGCTTCCCTGTAATCATCACGTCTTTCTCTCCATCTTTGGAGGGCAAGAAGAAGACTCTGTCTGTGTAGGTTTTGTAATCCAGTACTGGAATTCCAGCTTCATTGATATCATTTGTCTGATCCTCCATCTCTATCATTAGATCTGGAACACACAATACAGTTAAAGAGTTTGTTTTAAAAAAACCCAACCCTGCAGCTTTTTTAGGCAACACAGTCTCTTTGGGTACCTTGTAATGGAGAAAAAGTAACTCAATGCTGAAAACTATTTCATCCCACATTTTCTCTTGCTATTTTTACCAATTATCCTGGTAACTACAACCACAGTTAATCCCATGGTGACATGAGAATAACTGCCTTTAGCACAGATGGTTTCCTTGTTGATCCCTATCTGAAAGAGGGTCTTAATAGACATCTGGGTGAGTTCATATACGAATGTAGGATTGTAGCACAGAGCCAAAAAGAAGACACTACAATATTATTTTACCTTCCCCCCCCCCCCCCCCCCCCCAGTGCATATTCTATTCTGAATCCGTGAAATAATACAAGTTGTTTCTTTTTAAAACACATGACAATCAAGGAAAGAAAGGTTTAAAGTGTAAAGCACACTAATTTAATTGGAAGGAAGGGGATGGCAGGAATAAAGAAGGTTAAATGGTTCACTGAAATTGATGGAAATATTTCTGTGGGACTCAAAAGCTCTAAAGTTCTTAAAGGGAATTAGGGAGTCATCTTTTGGAGCAGCTACTTTAGCTGAAGGCTTTCCAATTACCCAATATTGATGACTGAGTAGAATACCATGTTAATTATTAGAGTGACCTATTGTCTCAGCAATTTTATTGCTCTTTTTCATTCATTTCCCCCTTTGTTTTACAGCATTCAGCAAAGCTGAGGCAGAAAGCATCTTGCAGTTTCCAGCTCTGTGGTATTTGTATTTCCTCCCTGACTTCCCTTTCTTTGGCTATCTTTGATCCCCTGTATTATAGTCTGCCTGCACTTTGTGCTGCTGATGTTACAATTCCACAGTGTGGATCCAGAACATGTTTGAATTCTGTGTTTCATTTTACTGTCAACCAAGATGGATGCAATTTAGGAGCTGGATTACTCCTTGGACGTGCATTCTGCTTCCCTGGCATTTGTGTTTGGTGGAGCAGAGAGGAAACCTTCAACCCAACAAGCAGCAGCAGCCTGGAGCCCCCTATAAGGAGTGTCAGCAAGAGCACCTTCTTCTTTCAGAAACAGACATTAGGTTGCACAGGAGAGGTGGTGAGAGGGAGGGCTTGTGAGAAGATCAACCTTGATTGATCTTCTCACATTTCAAAATGCAGTTTGAAATAAAGCCCATTTGGGAATAGTTCTTAACTCAAATATTTGCTTCTGGGTTGTGTCCAGAACCCAGGAGTCAGTTTTCCAGAGAAAACAGGCTGATACAAGAAAAGAGCAGAAATGCCAGGAAAATAAGACTGGGAGAGGCTTCCAGCATGGCCAAAATCTTCAAGATAGCTCAAGCGTCTAAAATTATTTTCAAAGTCTAACCTCAAATTGCTGTTTAATTCAATTCTACCTTTTAGCCACTGTCAATAAGAAATAATGTATTTCTCTTTAGAAATAAAACACGTGGTTTGCTTTTTTTTTAGTAGGCATTATTTCAACATGACCCAACAACAAGTATAACTCAGAAAATGAGGTGACATTTCATGGTAATCATTTAGGCCAATATTTGCAATGTTTGCACTCAGATGCCTAATTTAAGCATTGCAACGGGTTGTTCAATATGTAGAAATGCTGAGCCTTCACACCTCCCGCTGCCTTCCCTGGGATGATGCCTCTATATTTACACAGAACAATTAGCTAGCTCCTCAAATCAAGCTTAAGGTTTTCCCGCAGTAAACAGTGCAAAATGCTCTTTCTTTCTTGTGAGCTTGCCAAATTATCCCTTTGTATGCTGAATGCTGCAAATAAATTTTGCAGCTCTGAAAACAGTTTTTAATGTGCAGACTTGGCACCTACAGCTACTGAGGTAAATACTAAGTCCAAGGTTACTCACTGTAAAACACTCTCTCCTCCATATCAATGTCCACTCACATTAATGGCTACAAGTAACCCCAATCGCAACTAGTTTCTATTTCCCAGTTGCTAACTCGGTGATTCCTTTAGACTGAAACTGTCCTTTTCATTTCAGCTCCCTATTTTATGTTATGGCTTTTATACATAACAGCAAAATATGTGTTGTGTGTCAATGTCAGCAATCAGGACTACCGATATCTACTATTTGTCCCCAGAAGACAGTTTTAGCAGGATAGCACCATTGCTCTAGCCCATCTTCCGACTGCTCAAGAGGACCACAGAAATGCTAATATCTGTCATACCTGTGAATTCCTTCTTGCACCGGTCTCTGACACTCTCCTCCAGGCCTTCCAGTTGAGATTTAATTTTTTCGTACTCTCGTTCTGCTTGTTGGCTCTTGCGTCTTTAAGGAAAAGAGGTAAGAGTTAAAAAAAGTTACAAACTGTAAAAGTGTGTAATTTGCAACACCTCTGAGTGGGAAGTCAAAGGACCGGAGGACATTTTCCTGGGTCTGATTTCTTTGTAAAAGCTGTCAGCAGAGAAAGAATGGAGGAAAGCACCAACAGCGGACTAAGTCTTCATAGGTGTAAATCAGCCTGGCACCACCGTGGGCCTGCTGCTTCAAAGCACATTTGATCCAGCGATTGGAAATCCAGCAAGCAGTAGCTACAAATGCTTGCAATCCTATATTAAGTCCAGGAAACTCAATTTGTACATACTGAACAAAGATTGCTTGCAACATGTTCTGCACTGGCTCACAGCCACCCAGGAGTGCATCTGGGTCTGAACCAGAAGGCTGCAGGAGGCCCAAGAGAACATCAGTGCTGTATAGTAGATACTCCAGCATTGCTTCAGCTATATTGACATGCACTGTAGAGTGAAATTTGCTCCCTCCTGAGGGGCAGTAAGAGGCCCTCATTACTAACCTTAAAATTAGGCTAAGTAGGTCGTAAGTGAAATACATTGTTCTGGCCTTTTGTGAAGCATGAATTTCACCATTAATCATTAAATTTGTGTGTGGGTTAACACCTATGTCAGCTGGAGAGGCCAAAATGGCCCCTTAGCCAAATCCATCCAGTTCAGACCTACAATGCTGACTGAGGCAGTATAAATGCTGATGTATATGTGTGCAGAATAAGTTATCTCCTTCACAGGATGCACTTTAGCTGCCATTTCAAGAATCTATGTGTGAAACTTAGTCTGCAATTGTGCACTCGGCAAGCCTGAGACCAGTTGTAATTATGTATAAAGGACGGACGGGGCTGACTGACACCAAGGAATTTGGTGTACACGAGAAGAATAAATTGGTGCTCATACATATTTCAGACACAACTGACTTTCTTAACTCTGCAGCTCATAAAACCCATGAAGATAATTTCTGTAGACTGAACTGAAAACAATCAGTGAGTACTTTGAGAGCTTTAGGACAGCAAAACCAGCTAATTAAAAGAACTTGCCTGTAACAGATGATAGAAGTGATGATGATTGCTATCATAGGAATAAGTACCAGTGGCAAAATAAGATTCAGTGGGATGTCACTCACACGTGTATCATATTCCACTCTTCCAAGGATCCATTCTCGGAGTCCAAATTTCACCTAATTAGATAAGCACAGACATTTGTCTCAGAAAGTGCAGATGGACAGCGGTTCACTTCTCTGTTGAGCTTTAAATTCTTAGTAATTCTCACTAAGTGATTTTCTAGCTCAAAGTGCCAAACAAAGGAAACATTTCTGAATATTTTATGCTGAATTTAGGTCACTAGCACTTTATTCCATGAAGTAATTTTACTTTGCTTAGCAAAGGAAGAAAAGTCCCCAGCCTGTCCAGCTGCAGTTTTGAATTCCTGTGTAACGAAAGTAGAAGGCATTTGGCAGCTTGGGACTGCTCTCTCTATGTGGTGTCTTCTAGACAGCAGGCAGAAGCTGAAGGAAAACAGAACTGCAAGGAGTTTCTTTGCAGTACTACAATAACTTTGGAGAACAAATTACTTCAGTTAAGAAGCACTGTATCAGTGTCACTTCCACGTGATATCAAATTCTATTGAAAAGGTAACCTACAATGAATTCAGGAAGGTTATTGATGGTATCTCTCTTCTGCCGTTTCTTTGGTTGAGGCTGTACTTCTGGCGGCTCACAATATAAGTCTGTTTCAGTTAGTGTTTTTATGTTGCAAGGCTCATCACCCACAAAAGCCTGGGCCTCGTCTATCGTCATGGCTTTGTTCAGGTTACTGCCCTAGACAGAAGAAAACAAGGCTAAGTCTTTGGACACAAGAAGTCAAATGCCCATTTGGATCATTCTAAGCAGCAGACAGGATTCACAATGCAGTGTACAGAAGAGAAGAGTTGTTGGGAACTATTCAATTCCTCTCCTTTCCTTTCTGGTGTGAGAAAAGATGCCCCCTCCACTGCTTGGAAGCTCTATGGCAGAGAACATTTCTAAATGTCAGGCTTAGCAGGAGGGGAAAACCCAAAGTAAGTCTAAAAAGAGAGCTGCTATCTCTGAGAGAAGGAGAGGAGAGGAAAAGGGAGCTGACAACTTTCTTTATCCAGCAGAGGTAAGAGAATCTACAAAGCATTTTGGGTATGGCATCAAACAGCTGCTGAGGATTTGAGAAAGAAAGGAAAAATTCACGCTTCAAGGACAAAATGGGCAACCACCGTCTCTTGACAAGTTTACCTTTGCATTAATAAGTTTGTTGACTTGTTTTTTGATGCCATCTGTGAAGTTTTCAAACGTTGGGTCTGCAACATAGGCAAAGGAGTGGCTCTCGTTTTTTACAACCAAATGATAATGATCCATTAGAATAATAGTGGTAATGTTATAGTTTTCTGGGTCTTCCAGTATTGGTGGGGAAGAAAAAACCACTGTGGTTTCATTGAGTCTTGTAACAAGCTTTCCGTCAAACTGTAAGAAACAATGCAAGCAGAACAGGCACATTTTAGAGTTCGACCCATTCCTGTACAAAACTGTTGATAACTTTACACTTCAGAAATAATACCACTGGATTTATATCCTCTCCATACAGCAGAAATGACATAGTATAAGGTATTCTCTAAAAAGAAAATGAAACAAATTTGTTGTTGAATAAATTATTGATTCATTATGTTCTAGCAGTTGCCTGCAGAAAAAGTTTAGGCTGCAGATCAGTTTCCATTGCCTTCAAATTCTGTGGCTCTCGACCACACTGGGCTGATATTATCAAATTGCTCTAAGATTAAGAGATTAACATGGCAGCTTTAACCCATATTATCTTCTGCCCCATTCAGCATCTCAGGTAGATTCTCTTCTATGGAACACTGTAAAATACCTTGCTGAAATTCAAAACAATTACTAAGGGAAATTTTGGAATAAAATTTACCAATTTTCAATTGACTGCTCAAAGTAACAACTCAGTTAACCTGTACTCCATCCCCAATTACACAAATGTTTTTTTCTTAGAAATGTCTTCATTCGTTCAGTAGTATTAACCACAGCCAACAACACTAACAGGAGCCCTATTTCCATTACCATCTCAGTTCCTCACTTTGAGAAATGCAATTTGATAGCTTCTCCCTCACATTTCTGATATTGTCATATAAGTAGAAACAAAACAAATATTAGAAAAGATTCTAGTCTTAACCAAGAATGTGCACTGTACGTAATGCTGATTTAAGCTAATGTGCTGAGAAGATGCTGAGCATACAAAAAGGAGGGGGGTAAGAATTGTTAATAAACACTATCAAAAATGCTAAACAGATTTAAAGATTGTCTCGGGAGTTAAGGTTATCAAGATAACCACATTTTGAACTTTATGGCCTCAGAAATGTAGGCTTTTTTTCTCTTAAAATTCTTTAAGGATAAGATTCTGATGGACCCAAATTCAGCTGGCTTTGGCATACTCATACTCATTTGAATCATGTATACAATACAAAACATACACATTACTAACTCTATATGGGTCACAAGACAGCCTGAAATCAAAGAGCCAGCCTTTGAAAAAGCCTTATAACTTTGTTACTGGAAGATTAAAGTCCTCAGTCACTGCATTATATTGTGATCTTCATTAGTGGAACAGGAATTTGATAGTATCAGTAATGTCAGTTCCTTTTTAACATGAGATGCAGGAAGCATTCATGTTTTGGGTTTTTTTTTTATAACTTTTTGTGAACATGCTATAGGTGGAATATGCATGAAGCAAAAAAGAAGACTCGGTTCACTGAAGTGTGACAAAATAAAAGGCATTGACTGTGCAAAGCTGAGTACTCAGCATTGTCTGGATTTGGGTCCTGTTTCAGGCAAATCTCTAAAGCTTACAGGGGGAGAAGAATGAAAAAGATAAAACGAAAAAAAAACCCACACTTTCAAATTCTGAAATATACCCACTTTACTACTTGAGGCTTTATCTTTATTCACGTTGAATATAAATAATTTTAAAGCAGAAGATTGCTAGATAGAAGTGAATGTAAGTCAAGGTGGTAGGAGTAGGCTCTTCTTCCACAGACACCCTGAATAGACCCAGAAAGCTGTTCCAACCTTATTCCACTCCAAGCCCAGTGAAGTCCAGTGGGCAAACTTAAATGCATTTTATGAACAGATTACATGATATGCATCCAGTGCAATGCCTTTGGAGGGATATAAAGAAAATTACCCTTTTGAGATTCATTTTCCCTGCTTCTGGACGCTCTGCATACACCACCAATGAGAAACTCTGGATGAGCTCAAAACCGGTTCCAGTTACTGTAATATTTCTCCCTCCACTGAAAGGCAGAATTAAAAAAGAAGTCAAATAATTGGCAAACTACCACAGCTATAGACTGCTTTATCCTACATTGATATTCTACTGAAAACAGCTATGTAATGCCTATATGACAATTAGATACCATACACAAGGTACTTCTGTTTAAGCTACAGATGACCACAGCATTTAAAAGCAACAATGTCAACATTAAACTAATTTTTAAACAGCAGAATAAAACCAAGAACAAATTGCTTTGTTGGTATGTGTGGCTTTTTATTGATGCCTATCTTTGTGTGCTTTACTCCTCCAATGTTTTGGTTAAAATCTCTCCACCTACTGCACACACAGAGAGACAAAGGTGAGAGCGTATTCTCCACAGATCTGTAGGGACCTGGATTCTCTATCCCCTTTCATTCACAACACATTGTTTAAAAAATAATGCATTCACATAAGAAGAATGCATGCACGTTGCCAGTGGGAATTAAAGTCACTGAAGTAACATGGATTTAGAGGGATAGCAATCCCCAAAGCAATCCATTAAAGTAATCTTCAGTTTATAAAGAGCGAAAAAAAAAAAGTCCTTAAACCCCCTGGAGTAAATCACTGTTGATCTACCAAAATAACCTTTCCAGGCCCCCAAAACACCCAAACCAAAAATCAAAAGCAAATATGAAAAGTAAATCCTATTTTACATAAGTGACTACTCAATATTCAAGGAGGCAGGTACAAGTTTCTCCAAGAGAAGTCATGGCCAATTTTATTTTTAATGTCCTAGTTGTAAGGTCAGGATGTTACACTCCTTTTCACTGAAAGAAAGCAAAAACATCATGATGTCTCCCTGCCAATTGCACCCCAGTAAGCAGAAAGACCAGAATATTAGGGAACAGCAAAGACCAACACGAACCAAGGTCACAAGTTTGTCCCTGGAGTAGTCTCAAAATGACTTCCAAACCAAGAGGTACACTACAAGGACTTTTATACAGAGCATTTGCCATATTGCTACAAATATACGAGTGGCATACATTTCTTTGGTTTCACAATTACTGTTAGGTGAGCTTTTTTCTAGAAGGAACAGCTACCAGATGGGGTTTGAGTACCACCATAGAAAGTATACCTTTTAAAAGCACTGCTGAACCCTGATCCAGATTTCCTAAAGAAGATACTTTTTTTTCCTCATGGGACAGGGATGACAAACCATAACTCTTCTCTGTTTTCAGCATACTTATTAAAAGCTGGACAGAAGAACCATTAGAAACCTTCTATACAGGTTGTCCTTACAGGATAAGACTTTATAAGTAACAGAAGGATCATGGTGTCTAGCATCATGCTGAAATATGTCAAATCTCCTTTTCTGAGACATCTTCATTTAAAAGAAGCTCATTACCTTTCCTGGTTTCTGGATTTACCTTTGAAGTGGGGATTAAAGTTTGGAGGTAAATAGAATACTTTCAATCATCAGCTGCGGTAAAGAAAGATAGCAACCTCTACATATCTAAATGTGTGCACGGTTAGAGAACAGGAGTTTTATTTCAAACAGTTCTATATGTAATAGGTTTACTGCTATTACACATATTTTAATCCAATTATAAATGAAGATATGACAAACATTTCATTACCTGCTGAAGCTATTTACAGGCAGAAACTTGGTGACAGTAGGATTCTCACGGTATGAAAATTGCCCTGGTACGCTAATTGCCGTGCCCCCATAGTTCATTGTGACTCTAACATCTTCAACCTTGCTATTAGCTCCTGTAATGCAAACAATC
The DNA here is from genome assembly GCA_013398155.1 of Pedionomus torquatus. Taxonomy (NCBI): domain Eukaryota; kingdom Metazoa; phylum Chordata; class Aves; order Charadriiformes; family Pedionomidae; genus Pedionomus; species Pedionomus torquatus. The sequence goes on along the minus strand of VZRU01019404.1, from coordinate 216,964 downwards.
TCATCGCCAAATTCAGTGCTAGGTTGGAGAAGAAAGAGAAGAGGAAACATTTTCAGTTACCAACATTACGTGATTTGTATTCTTTGCAGTAGTACCCCAGAAACAACAAAAAAGAGCTCTGTTTTTCCTAGGCACTGAGTAGCTACAAGAGAAGACAACACTTTCTTCACATCACTTAGGGTCTTTAAAAAAGATGTAGTATATGGAAAGGAATAGCGTAGAAACACAAAAACAGTGTAATTTCAGCACACTTTGTGTAGTTCCTTTTTTTTGGGGGGGGAGAAAAAAGCAATGAATAAAAGGAAAAAGAAGTGAGAAGAACAAGTCTCTGCACCAGCAGATTAACACTTTACATGGAACCACTGAGGAGATGTTGAGTGAAAGTATGGGTAGGTTTGGAGCCTCCAGTCAAGCAGAGAAAGCCAAAACTGGAAAAAATCTTTGGATATCTGAGTTCTCCCAATTTTGTTGTTTTTACAGCTGCTTCTTCCAGCTGGAGCCTTTGAGTGAGTTTCTGTCTGAATGTTACGTGCAGAGCTCCATTGCATGGAATGACTCACAAAGAGATAGACAATAGATTTGTTTAATTTCTGAAGGCTGGAAAAGGTTGGTGCTTCATTAGGATACAGCTCAGCATTGTTAATTACTCAGGGTACGTACACATTGCAAGGCTGGCTACCGACTGAGACCCGAACATCCTTCTTGGAACCGGTGGCTAGGTTTGTACCAGTGATGGTAAGCATCGTTCCACCTGCTTGGGGGCCACTTTCAGGTCTTATTTGAGAGGGAAGAGGTTCCTGCAAAGAGGAGATGGTCAAACTAATTAATAAAATTAAAATAACATTTACAAGAGTCTTAATTGGTATAATAGTTAATAGAGATTTAATATTCCTACCTGAAAAACAATAAAATTGAAATAATGATGGACAAACAAAATCTTTTATTATTCATGCTGAAGGAGAAGTAACTTATGATGTGAATGTACTTATATCTTTTCCATACTGTTTTTTTATGAGGCTTTATATGAATTTCAATTCCTTATTTATTAAATATAGAGTTATTTCCCATTAAGTTTGTGAGAGTTTCCTGTTGGATTTCCTGATTTCATACTTATTTTATGATTTCTCTCTTCCTTATGGTTGAGTCTACCTTCACCTTTCCTTCATGCTGTGTCAGTTAAAGGAGAGACAGAGCAAGGTTTTCAAAACTGGTACTGAACAGAAAGAATACTAAGATTCCCTTTATCTTGCAAGCTCTTAATTGGGGTAAAATTGTTATCCTATTCTTGAGCAATAAGCTTGGAAAGAAAGAAAATCAGAAAACATTAAACTTTTCTTTATGCACCTAGAACCTTGGAGTGGATTTCTAAAAACCAATTGAAATAAGCAGTCACGCTTCAAATCATTATGAAATTTACTGGATATTTAAATTTCTCAAATAAATTCCCTCCTTTTGTTCTCAATTCAGTCTTTGTTTCTCTGATTGTATTCCGGGAGCTATGACAAATACTGTAAATTAACAGTGAGGGCTTTTCATGAACAGTGTGATTGAATTACTTCATGGCTAAGTAGTCCCTGCTTCCCATTGAGAAAAGCATCCTTATTCAGGGTAAGACTGAAGCTGCTGAATCACGAGGAGGACCGAAGCCGTGCAAGCCGCATGAGATGGGTTACCAGCCGGTTCCAGGCGAGCACTGGTTGCTGACTCCATGGGCCAGTGCTGGCTGTGGACGTGTCGCAGCCCAAGTGCCAGGGTGGTGGCTGCAGGCAGTAAGGTGGTCCCACGCAGCCAGCTGCCACCCACACTGGGCATATAGGCAGGATGCCATGTGCATGTGTGTGGCAGGGACATTGTTACAAGGGACCTTGCATTTGCTAAAGCATAGCAGACCAACGGCATAGGGAATGTGTGAGTAGGTCATGCTTTTGCTGATGTGTAACTGTGGTTCTTCATCCACATTCAAACACACGATTTACTTAGATGAGCCAAATAAGCAATAAGCTTATTTCCAAATCTCGTGTATATTTGTAAATGACACCTGCTCTTCTCCTGCTGATAATAAAATACAAGTCTGAGGCTATTTTGTATGAAGCATATGTAAATAAAGCAAGAGCAAAGAAGCTTGAAAACTTCCCTTGGTGATGAGGGTTTCCTCGTTCACCACCACACTGCACTGATCTCCCATTCTAAGGGGGAAGGGCAAGAAGCCCCCACCTTACTAGTCATGCAGCAAACCCATTTCCTCTCTGTTGTTTTGCTCAGGCACAGTCGCCATCCCTGCACCAGCTTACAGCTACAACGCTGAGGGCCCACAAATAGCAGGGAGGAAGGGACCATTGTACCACAGTTTGGTTCAAAGCTCTGTGAGCCATTGACAGGTTTTTAATGAGCAGGAGGAATCTGTAAAAATGCATCCAATTGACCTCGTGGTTACTTTACAAATTTGTTTTATTGAAGGACGGATATTATAGAAACACAGGGAGTTCATACTTGCTGTGCTTATTTTATATTTTCATGTCTGAGCAATTTCCCTCTGAAGGAATGCACCATGGTTCAGCACACTTCACAAATCCACAATGACAACTGTAATTTGCTCGCAAGTCATTGAGCTTTAGGAATATGCTTTAACACTAATTGGGTGTCAATTGCTTTTCTTCCCTGAGAGAAATCTGTTTGTAAACCCTTCACTCCTCAAGATGTACATCGCTGCAGCATATGACTGCTCTCATGCGCTAACCTTTGATTTCATTTTAATTTAATACATCACTTGGGTTACAAGATTTTATACAGGGAAAAGTCATATTAATGCATTTTGTAAGCAAAACAGAGCCTTGTTTCAATGTAACAGAGTTGACTAAAACTTGCTCACTTAGGTCTGTACAACCCTCGGTACATACTTTTCTTTGGATTTAATTGCTTGGTGATTTAAACTAAATTGAAATAAATCACACCAGTATAAGTAAAAAGTTTGAGTCAGAATATAAAAAATCACACTTGAAATTTAAATTAACACAAATCTAGATATGTGTTTCACAGCAAGACTCATTTGTGTTTTTGTGTGAAACAGTTGTGTTGCTAAAGAAATAACAATCAAAATTGTATATAAAATACAGTCAATAAATTGCTTTTAAAAGATATATCAAATACTTTAAGTGTAACCTTACCACATGGACACAAAGCTACACCTTTTCTTGACTTCAAATTAAATCTTAATTGCTATAAACTGTTAAGCGTGTTGGACAACTGCATCAACTGCAGCAAAAATCCACAGCACTGATTAGCTGCATAACACGCCTGGGATAGCTTTCAGAAGAAAGTATCCCCCAAGAACCACGGAAGAATCAGTATGGACAAATTTGTTATCCCTGAATATCACAAAAACTGTTTAAAACTTGTAGCCTTTTCCCTAAATGCTATGTCCACTGAAAGCCTAGCCTCTAAGGATAGACTTAGGAAGGAAAAGAACAAGAAAATAAAAGTCAAGCCTTTAAATGTAGATGTAGGAAGGAAAGGAACAAGAAAAGGTTTCTGAAGCATCACACATCATGGTTCTCTGTAACCTCAACATAAAAAATGAAAGGAAGCTTGCTAAGAACTTCTGCTAGACAGCCGTTCTCCTTTCCTCCTGCAAAACTGTGAAATACTTGCCCTGTTAAAGCTCTGCTGGGTTATCTGTTGGGTAACTTTGGCAGGGTGTCAGCTGGCTCTGTTGCTAACACCAGTAAATACTGAGTGAGCCATGAGCTCGAAGCAGAACCATCCAGCACCATTTTCTGTGGGGGATCCTTTTAGTGGTGGCCTATATTTTTCTCTCCAGGAATAGGGATAGATAGGTAGCCAAACAGCAAAGTTATCTCTGCATTACACAGCAGCAAAGGGGGAAGTGAAACAAGTTCCTGATCCATTTTCCCCAGAAACAGACTTTTCTTAGCAAAAATCCGACTCTTCTGGCAGTTAAAGCTCAGGCTAAGTCGGACAGGAGAACACGCCAGCCACACCTCACGCCATCCACGGCACAGCCCCACCACGGGTTGGTCTATCTCAGCTTCACTTCAGGCTGAATGGAAAACCAAGGCCAAGAACCAGTCTGTGAGTGAAGGCAGGGAGCAGCTAAGGAGGAGGTGGAATAGGTTTTGTTTAACCCTTATTTTCTCTTTGATTGCTGGTCTTGCAGCAGTTCCTCAAAGGACTATTTTAAAACAGCTTAATTCAAAGTATTCATATTTAACGTATTTAAAGTAATTTTGCAAATACCAAGAGCTCTCCAGAGACCAAATAATGTGGACGCCTCATAAAGATGATCTAATAAGGAGAAGCTGCACCGTGCTCTGTGTGCAGAGGAATTCTTCAGCATGACTGCTAAGAAAAGCATTGTATAGTAACTGTTTGTTACTGTAAACTTGTCAGGAAAATAATTTGATTAATTTTAACTTGCTATTTTCTGTTTAACATTTCCCCACTTTCCCTTTCTTTTAAGGACCTGCCAGAAAAAAATAAGTAGTTAAAATAAATTATCAAGAATTGTAACAATTTTAAATAACCATTTTATTGCAAAACCAATGTGCTATGAGCAAGTTTTAGAACTCTTCTAAAATATTCATGGATGGCTCAAAGAGCAAAGCTACATCGGCTCACCTGGCTGTCTTCTTAAGAGTATGAATAAAGAAAAGAAAAATTGTTTCATCCAAATGCTCCACAGGAAAGCATTTTTCAAAAATGCAATTAGGTAGCTAGGATCAGCAGGAGAACAATATTTTGCTGAATGCCAATATCATTTGAAAAAGTACTGTCAGCAGTGGCACAAGCCTTCAACAAGAATCGTGTTACCTAAGCAGAAGGTAGCCCCTTCCCATGACTGACATGGCACTCAGCAGTGGGACGGAGAGGTTTGGACCCTTGGTCTAGTTCTATTTTATGCAGTCTTATCTTATGTAATCCAGCAAAGCTGCACCTAACCCACAGCTCTATGTTACTTACCACAGCCCTGCATGAGATTCCTTCCCCTCACAGAGGAAAACGAGGGGCAAAGGGTAAATCCTTCACTGCAAACCTTGTTTGAGGGATAATAAAAATGCTGCAATGCTGCTTTTACCTAGAGGTGACTCCCTTTAATTTTGGTCTCAACCCCGAGCACTACTGAACGTTCAACCGTTACAAACAGCACTGATAAACCCAGGACCTCAAGTGCTGCGAGAACAGTGATACCACCTTTTCAAAACCCCTTCATGGATTCCTTCTCTCCTTGTTACTCTCTTTTTCTCATTTCAGTCTCTGAATCAGAAGTACGCCTGCTGTCATAATAAATACCCTGCTTCCATTTTCAGCCCTCTGCACCTTGGGATCTTTGTTCGCTCAGTCAGAAGGTGCCCAGGGGAAGCCACACTTTCTATAACATCACAGCACAGTGCACCACTACAACATCGCACCACAGCACTCGGTGCAATTATGATGTTAAGCAGAACATTTGATTATGTGTCCTATATGGAATTTATAGCAGCCTTGTAATAATTCTTCTGGAAAATGTCAGCCCTTGTGAGGACTTGGCAATACTTCATTTCTCATGGACACAGTAAAATTTAAACAACCCTGCAAACACTAATTTAACCCTTGTTTTATAAATCCTTAAAGTGCAGAAAATCATAATTCATATGTATTTACATCTTTTACTTATTTTGCTTGAAATAGAGGAATGTTCTTTCAGGTTTCACTGCTCTGTACTTCTTTTGTCACCAGGCAAAATTGTTCGTGTCTTCCAGGTAGTTTGATGTTTGAGCATTGATCTTTTCTGCAATAACATCTTCCCTTGTTATGCAGGTTTTTTGATAGACCACTTTAAAAACCAGCCTGTTCCAATGTCTGTCAGTTGCTCATTGGCCTGTTTCCTGCTGAGTCTGGTAAGTCATGTCTCACCAGAGGGACTTCCTACTGCCGGGACTCCCCATCACCTTACGCTTTCATGCTCATGTCACGTAGGAAGTGTATTTGCAGTTTGGTTAAACATATGCACATCCATAGCTATGCTATTTAGAATAGAATAGTTCAGTTGGAAGGGACCTACAATGATTATCTAGTCCTAACTTGTCAACAGGTGTAGGTCCCTTCCAACTGAACTATGCTATTTAGAATAGAATAGTTCAGTTGGAAGGGACCTACAATGATTATCTAGTCCTAACTTGTCAACAGGTGTAGCTTACTCCCTACTGCATGGTTTATCCTGAAAAAATAATTGGATCTTGACAGGGTTCCTTGTGTGTAGGTCCAAGAAGATTGTAGCTTGTCAGTCATGGGAAATATGAGTATTTCACATGTCTTACATACAAACTTTCCTTAAATCTTACTTAGGTGCAGTGATGTCTGAGCTAGGGGTCTCAAAGTCCACCTGCAACCCAATTTTCCCATGTCTCATGGACTGCTGGGTTAGTACTCCTGAATTGATAAACAGTTTTCACAGCACTTTGATAACCATAAGGCAGCTTTGCTGGAAGGATTATAAAGCTAAAAATAGCGTACTTCTCTTTTATGACTACAGTTGGTGCCCATCCCATCGATATGGTTAACCTGAAAGCAGTGGTTATCTGCTCCAATTTGAAACAGCGGGACAATAGCAATTTCTAACTCCTTGTACATAGTTTGTTGTAGGTAATGCTCAAATAGTGATAGTTCATTTGATAGCAAATTTGTTTATTCTCTTTATAATATCAATGCATTTAATCATGTGTTATTTGCATTCCTACCTGCCACTGCCTGATCTTGCATCAGGGACTAATCTGAGCTTCACAAACTACATTTTTTTATTTCACCTCACAGTAACGTCATAGTCTTGCAACAGTATGTACTCTGAGGCGCTCTGTGCTTCGTCAGCACAGAGGAACTAGGAAAAATAAAAAAAAAAGAAAAAAATACTAGCAAACCAGCTTGCACTGGTGCAAGTATGTATATGACTTCACATTCAGGCCATTTTCCAGTGCCTTGTTCTCTTCATCACAGCCAGAAGTCTTCCCTTTGCTTGCTTTGTTTGTATCCTTTGCCTACTACTTACAAATCTGTTCACAGAAATGCTGATATACTTCTCATTGTAGTTTCATGCTTTCTGCGTGCTGGAGGGTAAATTATCTCCGTGTCTGTTCCACTTACAATCACATTTAGATGCGAACTCACTTATTAGCAGTGTACATGACTGCAGCTCTTGCACAGCTACTGCAGACCCTCTGAGCATTTGCATTTCAACTCTTCCATTTTTCATCCTGTTTATTAATCTAGAATGAACTTTTCATCTTTAATATTTCATGACTTGCAGTCAGTCTTTTTGCACAGTTTGGAAGGTGATCTCTTATTTCTTCAGGTTACTGAAAGGAGGGTGTAGCCGGGGGGGTGTCTGTCTCTCCTCCCAAGAAACAGGCAATAAGGCAAGAAAAAATGGCCTCAAGTTGTGCCAGAGGAGGTTTAGGATAGATATTAGGAAAAATTTCTTCATCAAAAAGGTTATCAAGCATCACTACTGGCTGCCCAGGGAAGTGGTGCAGTTGCCATCCCTGGAGGGATATAAAAGCTGGGCAGAAGTGGTGCTGAGGGACATAAGTTAGTGGTGGTTTGGGCAGTGTTGGGTTGATGGTTGGACTTGGTCTGAAAGGTCCCTTCCAACCTCAATGATTCTCTGATTCTGTGATTACAATTTTAGTAAAAGATACCTTTTTACAGGCTGAAAATGCTTTCAGAGAATTCCCAGCATTTTAGATCTCTGTGGTCTGCTGGTGTCAAATCAAACCATAGCTTTTACCTGGCTAACAGTGGGGTTGCTGCTATTCTCTTTTTCTTCTTTTTTTTTTTTTTTTTTTTTTTTTCCTCCCCCTTTTTTTAATTTTTGCACTTTTCCCTTTC
>VZRU01019404.1:166069-209062 GCA_013398155.1 Pedionomus torquatus | reverse complement strand
TTCTTAGTAATTTTGGCACTATACCCTGTCCATCTTGTCTGTTTACTGAGAGAAGGCACTCCTCAGTGTATGTGCAGCACGATGTCTGACATTCAGGTCACAAGCTGTAATTTAAATTTCATCAAGTTCTTCTTTGTTAAATGTCTTATCACAGANCCTGTAGGCTCCCTTCAGACACCGGAAGGCTGCTAGAAGGTCTCCCCAGAGCCTTCTCTTTTCCGGGCTGAACAGCCCCAGTGCTCTCAGCCTGTCCTCACAGGAGAGGTGCTCCTTCCCTCTAATCATCTTCGTGGCCTTCCGCTGGACCACGGATAAAGATATGCAGGTGCAAAAAAGAATCATTCCTCCAGCCTCTTTTTCACTCACATGACTTGCATTTGGGATCCGATCTGCCAGGCTGATTCATGTTCTTTTTCACTTGTTTTGTTTGCTTTGCTGCTTTTGTGGTTTACACTGTCATGTCCAGCCAGCTCACTTCCAGTCCCTTGCACAGCATTCAAGAACAAGGGAGGTACGCTCTTGTGGAACATCACCTAGGTTCTGCATGTCTTCTTTTTCCATTTCTTTACTTTTCCACTTGTCTGTCACCAAGCACATCCTTAACTTTTTATATTCCTGGGCATGATATAGATTATGACTACCTACTATAATACTAGTCTGTGGTAAGCAGTTTCTAGTCCAAGAACTACACCATTTTGATAAAAGTGGTTACCCTTTATCCTTCAATAATGCAGAAAAGGAAAGGGAGAAACAACCAGCCACTAAGGAGGCTATTGGTGGATCACAAGAGGGACCAGAAATTCAGGAACAGTTGGAAGGTAACAGAGGAAGGGACCCTAACAGAGATGCAAAGAAACCTTGGCAGGAAGTCTATGTGCCAGACCACAAACAGAGAGATAACTGGGGAGGGAAAAGAGGATGGTGGCAGAGTATAGCCTCATGATGCTGTGAGAGATGCCAGCTGCAGCACTAGGGGAAGCCAGCAACAGATGGATGTGTTCAAATGGACATGACAAAGACACCTAAGCTCCCTTCTGCCAGCTCCTGTAGGCAGCGACCTCCAGTTGGGGGTTTGCCTTTGATGCAAATGCACATCTTCACAAGTAGGAATGGGCTCTTGTGCTTCCACAGAGAGCACAGGGATGCTGTGTCAAGGACCTGATGACAGTACACACGCATATAAGATTTTTGCAAATGTGCAGAGCACATTATTGCTCTGCATTTATCTCTTCCATCCTTTCCTCTACAAGTAACCTTTCCCTTTCCTCATCCTGATTCCAGCTTCAATAAATTCTGGCTCCTGAAGCAGGTCTGTAGAACAACTGATTTGTTACCAAAATGATCTGCCCCACACTGAAAGCCAACCCTTGTATGTAATGCACACAAAAATTAAAGGCATTAAAGGCATAGCCTACGAAGTGCTGTATACACTGGCCACCTTTCTGCAGGTCAAACTGTCATTTCATGGGCCATAAAGGTAACCACAGGAGCTAATTTAAGCTCCTGAGCAGGGCATGCAAGTCATTAGGAACCGCTCTTTACCCCTCCACTTCCCTTCCTTTCTCAGACTCAAGGGAGCCTGGTTCTTGTTTCTTCAGACAAGCCACCCACTCACAGGATATTCAACCAGATAATTTCCATTGCGCACTCTTGGCAGCCTGGTGTTTGCCGCAGTGGCTGACCTGACCCACCAGCTCGCCTCATCACAACATCCACAACACAAGCCAGGCTTTGGTTCCTGGGCTATTTCTGCAACAGCAGAGGAGTGAGCCGAGTCCTGTCTTCCTGGGGCTGTTTCATCCAAACCTCACACCATGTGAGCTGATAACCGCTTCCAGTCACTCCAGCTGCCCAAGAAAGAGCATTTGCCCAGCAATGTATGTTGTGTGCTGTCTGCTGTGGATGGATGCTTATGTAAAGGGTTGATATTTCAAAAAACTAAGTTTTTGGACTGCAGGCAGCCTCTTTTTATTTTATGATTTTCTGAAAAGACCACAAAGCTTTGCTGACAAGTTTGATACAGAAATGGAAGCATGCATGACTGGAAAGTCTGTATTATCATACATCCAGTGTTCACTGGCAACTTTCAAGCAGAGCCATGAGCACTGGATGGTGGGACATCTATTTAAGTGCATAGCTCAGATGACAGAGAATTAAATCTAATAATATCCACATGGAGAAGGGCTGGCTTTGCTAAAACTCTCAGCTGTTGAGGAGTTCTCCTGGCCTCTGCACAGGCTGATACACAAACAAGATGTGCTCCAAGACTCAAGAATAAAATAGCCATGATCCTCTTTTTGGAAGTAATTTCAGACTGCTGTGGAGGTGTGGTTTATTAGCTTCAACCATAATGGTGACGAGCAGGTAACACCCCCCCAAAAAAACCTCTCACCCAAAAATCCCAACTACAGCATAAAATTAATGTGTTGAGGTAAAGACTCATGGAGAAAAATCAAGAAGTGAGCTAAAATCCTCCACTAAAGCTTTGTGGCACTAATGGCACTGCAGTGGTGATAGCTCCCAGAGCAATTGCTTCAAACATCAAGGAAACCTGAGGATGGATGAAGGTAAGAGGAAACTGTCAAGTTGGGAGTAGAATACGGTAGAATAATGGTTTTAAATGTAACTGTTCTGTTCAGGTTCACATTCAGACCTCCAGTATGGTGAATAGTCTCCAAGTTTGTTTTCAGATCAGACTCTAATTTATCCCCCTTTCATCCCCCTTTCAGTTATCAACCTCATCTTGTTTGGGTAAAGAAGCTTTCTAATTTACTAAACTAATTATTTCCAAGCAAGTCCCTAAACTACATTCAGTGCCTCAGAAATGCATTACAATTTTGAAAGGTTCTACCTCCAATCTCACCATCTTACATCTATCTGAACTTTCTGAAACCATATAGTCTTTTTAATCTGCACAGTCTAGAAGTCTCAGAATTGCTCTTGCAAACAGATGCTGGAGATACCAGAACTGGCTGCAAGCTCTCATTCTGGTGGCTTGAGTCTGCAGCTGAGGTGTTCTGAGGAAGGAATCATGCTTCAATGAGATCAGCAAATCTGGACTAAAAACCTAGGAAAAGCGTAACTCCTTCTTTTGATACTGCTTCTCACTGCCATAGTAACAAGAAAATCAGATAAAATTAAAAACAAACAAAAAAAGCAGGACTGGCATTTAGCCATGCCACTGCCCCACCTGCTCAGAGACCAGCCAAGCTGTCAGTACTCCAGATGTACCACATAGCTGGATACTGAAATTTAGCATCACATCATTTCTGTTTCACTAAATGGGAGACTGGTTATTGCGTGATCCTGCTCATAGAGAAACAATAGAAATGCCAGTGGGGGAGGACTGGGTTACCAGAATTTAATTTTGCTGGAATGGCTGGACTTGACCAGCACTTGGGTTGGGTAGAGAAATTGTGACTGGTAAGCAGAAACAGAGCTTTCTTCCCCTGTTATGTGGCAAGTTTTGATGAGGTGTTTACTGCACAGCACAGTCTCTTGTGCACCATGACATTTAAGTTCAGAAATAATTTTAAATTGAAACTGTGGCTTCCCTTTTAACTGGATTTTTGACCTGCTTAATGGAGATCTCGCGCATTCCTCAGCTCAGAAATGCACTGTGCTGGCAGAATGGGGCAGAAGCAGAAGACTAAGCCCCAAGTCATATTGACTACTGATCCTCATCAATCCAGCTTTAAGAAATACATTCCATAATTCAGGCTGGGTATCAACAACAGCCAAATGTAGTAGAACTTACCATAGAATCTTAGAATTGTTGTGTTGGAAGAGATCTTCAAAAATCATCTAGTCCACCTCCCCTACCATGGGCAGGGACATCTTTCATTAGATCAGGTTGCTCAAAGCCACATCCGACCTGACCTTCAACACTTCCCACAATGGGCCATCAACAGCTTCTCTGAGCAACCTGTTCCAGTGTCTCACCACCCTCATCTACCCATTCTACTTGAAAACTGACTGTGCGGTTTTGGTGTTAGATACCGGTCGCTAATGTATAAGGCTGAAACTGTGGGGAGCAGGGATGCAACTCTAGTGTACACAGACACGTCAGACTGAGCAGCTGCATTGTCTGCTTGTGCACAGCTCATGCACTTCTGCCCTGCACCACCACACACCACAGTTAGAGTGGTAACTGCTAAATCTAAAGCTATTGTTCTTCTGGTGATCAGAGCACACAGTAAAAACAGTGATAACTACCAGCAGGAGGGTAGCCAGACAATATGTCAAAGAAAGGGAAAAATACATAACAGCAAATCTATTTTAGGAAGGCTCTTGGAAAGAAGAGTATTTTCTTTCCTTTGTATATACTGAATAAAAGAGGTTTTAAACAAAGCACAGATTTCACACATCTGCTGAAAGAAGTCACCAAAGAACGGCCTGAAAACAGCAGTGAAACAAGATTGCAGCTTTTAAGGCAACAAGAACGGATGAGATTGTCTGATTGCCTGTTCTCGTGACAGAAGCGCTTGTGTCACACTTGCAGAGGTGCATGTGCATACAGCTCCCCTGTACTGACTTTAATCCTACCACAGTAGGCTCCATTTTCTTGTGGAATAGAGAGAAATGAAACTAGAAAGCAATTTCACCGGCTTTGAAGTATGGACTGTACTAATTGTCATTGCTTTGCATTTTGCAAATGTTCCCCATGAAAAAGGATTTCTGCAGTAAATAAAAATGCTCTTTATCAGCATGAGGTATCTGATAGATCAGTAACCTCACTGCAGACAGGCATTGGCACAGAGGAAGTCCTGGACTTGCAGGAAAACATTGTTGTGGTTCAGGCATCCACCTGGATGATGCCTGCACATAGTGGCTTCTAGTGCCTCACTGATGGGCAATCAAGTAGCCAAAAGCAGTGACTTCTTATCTCGCCTCCCAGATGTACTGAGCAGGTGATCACACCAGCACAAGTTCACAGACAAGATTTGAAGCCTACACCGGGGCTTTACATTACATTTCAACACACTCAACTTCTTCATGTGTTTTTCATGCAAGCCACAGGGGAGTCTTTACACGTAGGAGAAACACAGGAGAACGAGTGTAGAACATACCCAACAAAATGGGTTTGTGTCAAAATCTAATCTCTTCTCATGTAGGGCTTACTGTCATAGCTTCTGTCCTTGAGACAAATGCCAGAGGGCATTTTCAAGTAAAAAGTGTCTTTGCAGAGATACAACCAGGGAGAGGAGGTATTTGTTTGGAAAACCCACTACTACTCAGTCTTGTGAAAACAGGACTATCCTCTTTCTCAGCTGGACATTGTTCTTGACTTACTCTACCTCTTACTGCTCCTTTCCTTCGCACAAGATACCGATAATTAATCAGACAGAATAATTAGACAGAATAAGGGAAAAAACAAAAGCCTAACCCACTCTTTATGTTTTAGAGGTTTAGTTTATAATTTTAATTATCAATAAGAAAACAGAGGTTATTTAAACCTCTCAAGTATCTCTTATAAATTTTGTAGACCTCATAGAGACAAAGCGACTTGCTGTTAAAGCCACAGGGTACGCCAGCCATAATATGGGGTCACATTTGGGGTAAAGCAATTAAGACTCAAATGAAATTCTCCTTCATAGTGACACTGAAAACAAAGTACATGTGTAATATGAACACACATCACGCTCTCTGTGTCTCTGCATACCATATTTTTGAATGAAATAAATTATTAAAAAATTAATGTACCTTCATTACTTATTCTTCAGCTGCTCTGCATCCATTCTTGTAATTAAGAACACTGGCTAGACTAAACACAGTGATTGAAATAGTGCACTAACCGTGTGTCTAAAGAATACCTAATTTTTTTGCAGTGCTGACATTTTTTATGCAATAGTGACGCTTAGGAGATCCTGTGTCATTTCTGGATCAGTTGATTAATTTCTTTTCTACCACATCTTTTTAACTTGAATTGCAAACAACTTAATTCTATTTTGAGACTCTGGATCTATTGATCAGAATAGATTTTTGGTACACCTTTTGTATAAAGAAGTGCTCAGGTTAAATGTTTTCTAACATACTTGAATGGTGGTGCTATTGATGAAATAAAGTTTGCAAGACAAACACAAGCAAGACTGTGTTTAACAAGTAAACTTCTAACTTAAGTCATGCACAAGGTATAACATAGCTCACTAAAAGAATGCACTTACCTGGTATGTAAACTGCACTTCACTTGGTGATTTACCTAATTTTCCATTGATGTTAACTTCAATTTGGCCTTGCTTTGATTCATTCATTGGTCCAACTTCACACACAATCCTAGCAAGAAAGAATGTAAGTTTATCTGTTAGAATTAACAGCTGCAGTACCAATGCAGTGTATGAGCTAGCACATATGCTGCCAGCAAAAGCATTAACTTTGCTTTATCCTACACAAGGTACTTGAGCTCTGCATCAATTTCCTGGCAAAAACATCCAAGAATATTTTAATCTTATAGCTAAAGAAAGGTAAAACTGATGTGTGACCACTGTATATAGCAGCTACTTTAATGGTCTGTTAGTGGAGGTGCCTTCTACAGAAGACTTAAATTCAGTCCAGAAGTCAGAGATGAACCTCTCCAACCCTACACAAGGTTTTCACTGGACCCTGTCATGTTAGAAAAACAAATGATCCCCTCATTCTCCCCTTGACCTCGATGTAAGAATCAGACTATCAGCTTTCTTAAAACTTTGTGCGTTCTAGTGCTAGTACTTTTGTTGTGCATCCCGCTACCTTTCAGCTTTCAACTGCTGTATTTTCACACCTATGATCAAAATCCCTTTAGAATTACTGTTCTCTGAAAATAAATCCTCAGATAACCCAGGCAAAACCAGAGGTCAAGGAATACTGGCTGAGAAAACACTGCCTTAACTATCACTGCTGCTGAGTAATAGCTTGGATGCTTAAATTTTTGTTTCAAACAGGTGATCCACACAAGCATGAAAATGCAATAAGGATTCAACACACCTGAAAACTGGGACAAACGTTTACCAGGGAACCGATAATGCAGTTAGATAAGGACATATATAATGTTTGCAGCCTGCACAGACTTTCATATAGGACACGCCCTGAGGATCACTGCTCCTTTGCTCTCCCCCTCCAGGATTATTGCTATTCTTCCTTAAGCAGTGCAAGGCAGCTTAAAAAAAAAACAAACACTCAAGTAGAAAAAAAAAAAACAACTAACCACCCCAAATTACAGGGTATAACATACTTAAATCAGGACTTATAATAAAAGGATTGTCAAGTCCCTCTGCAGATCACTCCAGACTTTTCTGCCTGGGTACTGGCAAATGGACAAAATTCTCTAAATTCTTGCATGTCCTGGCATGTGTACGGCTGCCTGAGTCTGTTCCTCATCATCACTCTACTGTATTCTTGGAAGTTGTATCTTCTTGTCAGGCAGAAACAGGAAACGGTGCCTTTTAGAGGAATTTCTACCATATGTCAAGCTAGGGAAAGCAGTCGGGGGGCCAGGGCCAGGGGTGTGTATTGAGGGGGAATGCCCTAATGTGATTAGCAGGGGTTTTAATTGAGAAAAGTTCCCTCCCCTCCCCGGTGTTGGCATTGCCTCCCTTCCCCCACGTTACAAATGGAAAACTACAAAGAATGAGAAAATGACTTCTCAAAGGCCAACAATTAAATCACTGCAGAGCCAGAAAGCAGCCTTAAGTGCCTTAAATCTCACTGCTCTCCTGCCCATGGGAGCAGCTGTCTCCTAAAAATTACTAGCTTTTCACTGCAGAAGCATAGGGGAGCAAGACTAGGTTCTTACTATTTTTTTTTTTTAATTATTAAATTAAAGAAAATAAGGTAATAATAAAACAAAAGAATGGAGGAAGAAAAAAACAGAAAATTATTGATACCTATTTGGACATTTTAAATAGATTTTTTTTCCAAGGATTCCCTAATGGAGAGCATCCTTCAAAAGTCCCTAATTTGTTGATAAATGACATTATGCAAGTTGCATTTGTTCTCACCCATTACCACACTAGAAGAGCTTAGAAAACCAGTAATGTTGCTATGATACAAGGAACCAGTCATCTCAGTTCTGGCTCCTTTCCATGTATTTAAAAATATCAAAAAGCTTTAGAAAAAGCCAAGAGGCTGA
The DNA here is from genome assembly GCA_013398155.1 of Pedionomus torquatus. Classification (NCBI taxonomy): domain Eukaryota; kingdom Metazoa; phylum Chordata; class Aves; order Charadriiformes; family Pedionomidae; genus Pedionomus; species Pedionomus torquatus. Next base: position 200,958 of record VZRU01019404.1, on the reverse strand, counting down.
GGAAATTCTTGTAAGGCTGTCCTGCAATTCTTTTGCAAATAGTGAAAAAAGGGAGTGGGAAAAGATGATTATAAAGAAGCTGGGAATTTTGTGGATGCTGATGCACACGTAAATGCACAAGTGATAGGAATGGGTTTGGGAAGCTGTAAGAAATATACAGCTCTACATACATACTGAAGTCCTAGAGGCCTGAGAAGCTTCTAAATGCCTGATCCACAAACTGGCTAAAGTCAAACATTTTTCAAAACCTAAAAAACTCACTTAGGTTTCTTCAAAATGTCTTTCAAAACACACCACAGAAACAGCAAAAGATCACTGTATTACATTTTAAATTAAATGAAGGGAAAGATAGCCAAAGTTTCAATTGCAGCTTTAAATATAAAAAATCACGCTGCTTGAAATATGTCATTACTCTTAGTATTACTAGTGAATCTTCACACCATATCAAATGGGTATTTCCCTCTTGAAATTAAATGCTTGATATAATCTGTAGTATACATCTTGATACCTACAAGAACTTAGGTACTTTGTTTTAATTCTTGGCACTGCTTAAGAGTGTGACAGGTAATCCACAAAACATCTACACCAACCTGCTTAGGCAATTCAGCATCAATGGACTTGTTGGCTCTGCAATGAAACTTAGTCATCTAAAGCTGAATCAAAACTCTGGGCTCCCTCCCTGCCCCCAGAAAAGAAATTTTGTGGCTGGACTAAAACAAAAAGGTATAAACTTCCTCTTCCTATAAATCTTGTCTACTTGGCTTCACGGTGGATTGGATATAGCAAAGATTTTAACGACTAGATGCACACCTATGATGCCTTCGATGTAAAAACAAGTAAATCTTGAAATATCTGCCATAAGAGTTTATGAAAGCTTTTCAAACAAATTAGGAAAAAAATAATCAATCAGAAGCAGGATGATACTACGCTATAGTAAATTTGTTGCTGTATTAGCATCTATAACAATTTTAGACTCAGAAATATTACAGGTATATCACACTAATTCTTTCTTCTATTAATAATCCTTTATAACCACAGGAAGATCATCTTCCTGAAAATGCACAGAAGTTTCTTTTTTCTTCTAAACTCTTGTGAAAAATATCCAGCAATTACCTTGTGGAAACAGAGTAGAATTCCTCTTTGAAAAGACATTCTTTGTCTGCCACCATTATATTTTTTACGTCTTCTGCTTTTATTCCCAAATTAGATCCCATTATGGTCAAGAGAATTCCACCACTCAGTGGTCCAGTTTTTGGCTCAATCTGTGTTTGCAGGATGGAAAGAAAAACAGAAAAACAACACCAAAATTAAATACTGCAGTGACCATGTTGCTCTTCCATATTATTTAAAGCTACTTAGACTTACCCGTACTTGAAATGCAAAAGATATTTCTTGTAGGATTCCGAAAAAAAAATAAATGTTATGAAACTTCAATGCTAATTAATGATTTGCCAGCTTAGAACCAGTACTCATCAGCTGCAGATTTCATGTCTCCTGTGGCAGACTGTTATGTACAAAACTCTTGTGTGGTGTTTACTTTTAAGTTTGCTTCCTCCACTAAAGCACTGTTACTTTGAAAAGCAAATGGATTGGACTCCCTTCACAATCATTCCACACAGCCTTTCCAGCATATTTTTTGCCATTATTATCTCCCTTTAGGTTCACATCAGAACACTGCACCTTCCCAACACACAGTGCTGCCCCACGTATCGTCTTCAAAAGTTCCTCCAGTCCTCTAGCTTCAAATGGTAGAATGCCACAGTACATGGGCTGATGCTAATTAAATAATTTGAAATTAAAATGAGGACTGAGAAAATCCTGCAGCTGCAGTGGACTTCTCGGGTTCAAAAATCACCTGAGCAGGCACTAGAATTTGGAACATTTGTTGGGAGACTAACCTGCTTTCCTATTTGGAGTACCTCCAGCAAGACCTTTCCAGGTCTTCAGCTTTGGAGGGCTGCACAGCCCTCCTCCCTTAAGAAGAGGGAGGTTGCACAGTCCCAAATGCAGTAATTGAAAGCCAAACAAATACAGCTTCTAAAAGTCTGGACTTTAATGTCTGCTCCACCAAAATCAGAGTTTCTTAGATCAAAGCAAGTCTGAGCACAAAGCTATGGCTGCTACTGCCCAGCAGAATCACTTGCTCCATTTTCCCACTGGTTCAGTTTCCTAAAACTTCTCCCCACTGACCATCTCTTTGCACTCAACCCATAAATAAACTTGCTGAAAATGATTCAATGGTTTGTGTAGATGTTCCCAAATATTTTTGTCCAAATCTGAAGCTAACAAAGGCTTTGAAAAAAAACGAATATTTTATTATTCAGTATTTAATCCCCAGTTATGTACAAACAATATCCCATGTGAAAACACTTTTCTTATTTTTCCTTTTCCTTCCCACTCAAATCATCTTTACCTGAGCACAGCTATCACATAAATCTTCTCCACACTTTCTGTTGAGATTTCAGGGCATTTGCCTTCCTTGGCAAACTTAACTGTTTACCTGCCATTTCTCCTTAGATATGCCATAGCTGTCAACCTCATCCAGCGTGCTGCCTGTTTGCCTGTGCCCACACCTCACCTCCAACTGTGCAGCCTCAGAAGCTTCAGTGTGTCTCACAGCTTTCAGAATTAAAGAGTTCTAACTTGAGTGAAACATCCCTGTTACAATTCTCAACCTCTGTCATACAGTTGCCACATTTTGTGACAGCTTGGGATGTGTTCTCATCAAGCAGTGCGATTGAGTTTCGAAGTACTGATACCACTGCTGCAGCAATTTAGATTTGCCCAGTGAAAGTACATATCACTCTTTTCACAACAATTACACCCAGGAAAATAGTATTTGGCTTGTTGCTGAAAAGAGCAGGGATTTATCACTTCTAACCTTGGCTACTGATCCACCAAGGTGGACAACAGACTTCCCTCACCCTGGGTGAATGTTTCAACTGCAAAGTCAGGGGCGTCAGTTATTTGGCCTCTCTGATTTCTTACATTCAGCTTCTACAGCCTTGGGTTTGATTCTGGTGTGAACTGGAAAATATCACTGACACCTGGAAAACACACTGTGATGCAGAAACAACCTGCTCCCTTATCAAATGCAATTTTAAAATTCCAGTTTGAAACCTGTTAATGAGCCTGCTAATTGCTTGTAGTTCCAGGAGCATTGAACATCTCATAGGGACTTATTTTAGGTAGAAAGGACCTCAGGTGGGAAAAAAAACCAGCACTAATTCCCAAGAATCAAGTGCCACATTTAAGCTTACACCGCTAGCCTGGCTTCTAGCACAGTGAGGACAAGGCTTGAAAAACAAGGAGCCTCAAAGACTCCATTCAGTCTCGTTTTGAGTCTTTACAAATCTCTCTCACACAACGCTATTGGCATTATTTTCTTGCAGCTATTTCAGAGGCTTACTTAACACCCTAGGAAAAAAAAAGCCTTTTAGTATGAGCTTGCTTGGATGCTTTCTCCTAAAAATTAATACACTGGTAGGTGAAGAAAAAAGCAATCTTACGCGAGTGATTTCTGGATGAGGACACGTGTCAGTGGGAGGAACGTGACAGAGTTTTTCATAGACACACTTGCTGGGTTTGCCGTCTTCTTCACACCAGACACACTTATAGTCCTGATGGGCTGCAAGGCATAAGCTGCAGTCGCTACGTCCATAAGAGCAGTTGTACAGAGTCACTGAAATATGAAAGGTAAATGCACTTAGACATTTTCCTCTGTTTTAATGATATTCAGTGTGCTATAGGAAGAAAAACTAATCCTATGTACAAAGCCTACCTGTTGCTCAGTTGACTTCTGTGAAGAATATGCACACTCTGCACTTTACCCCTGAATGATACTGAGAGAAAACTGTACATTTCCTTGTAAGGAAAAACCTGAAATCTATCTACGTGCACAGTATGAATAAACTACCAAGTAGAACCCAAACACATTTGTCACTCAGGCACCGTCAGAACCTTTAAGTGCAAAGTTCTTTCTTTGCCTGTCCTCAATGAACCTGCCTATACAAGTGTTCAAAGACTAGTTCAAACAAACAGATCCTCCTGGTGTATCAGCAGTCAAGATGTGGAAGGGTATAACCTCTGCATGGGTGTTGGTAGGGACAGATATCAGCTGGCATGGGACTGCTGCCAGCTGTGTATTTAAAAGAAGAGAGCTGCCTTTGTTGGCCGTTTCCAGGGTATTTGGGCCTTTCAAAACTCATCACTAAAGCGAATAACTGAATACCAAATTAAGATTTAATGAACTGTTATCCTTCGTTCAGGTTAATACCTCTTCATTTCTCCATTCTTCTCTATTTTCTTGCTTTTGTTTTCCCTTTTATCTTGAATTGTCATCCTGATGTATGCCTTATTCCTTCTGTAGTGGAGTTTAATTCTAGTTTTTCTGAGCCAAGAAATCGGGTCTGACAGTCATGCCTCTCTTACTGATGAACCTTGCATCAACTGTCCCAGACACTAAACTTGTTTTGGCCCCCATCAATCTCTAGTATGATGCACACAACAAAATCATTTTTCCCAGTTAGATGCAAAGCTGTAAGATGTAGCTGGGTGGTTCAGCACCATAAGCCTTGGCTTGCAAGAAAACATTTGGAGATGCACTTGAGAGCTGGCCCAGAAGAAAACAGACTGAAAAGATGCCACATATTTCTCTAGGGGAACTGTGCAAGTTTCAGAGATTTCTCAGTGTGCAAATGCTGTGCTTCCCTGGGAAGGTGAGTCAATTATTGTAAAGAGGAGAAGTTCTTGCTCCTTCCTTTTCTGTTCCTTCCCTTCCCCCTTGCTTCCCTTCCTCCTGTGCTCTTTCAGGAGTTAAACGTGCTCACAGATGGGAGTGGGGAGTACATGACAGAGACTCAACATCTCCCCTTTCCATTAGCTGTTTTATGTGCTCATTAAGTCTCAAGAAATGGTACCCTTTGTGACACTGGGGCTTTTTCAAAGGAGTTTCATCCTCAAAGATGCAGGAAGCAAAGCAAAGTAAACAGAGGTGGTCAGATGTGGGCAAGCGAGACTAGGATAAATCCCTTTGAGACTGCATATAGTAAAGGCCATCCAAACTGTCTATATAAAGAAAGCTTTTATTCTCAGAGAAGCAGGACTCTAGAAAGGACAGCAGCAAAAGCACCATCCAGTGCCTAACATTTCAATGCACTTGATATCTTCCTAGATAACAGCAGCAGCAGTAGCTTTTAAAATTAATTCCAAGAGGCTACCATGTCAGATTCCTACTGAAATGAAAAAGTAAATGAGAATGCTATTTTTCCATTATATTTCAGTAGAGCCATTGTTTCTTTGCCAGACGTAACCAATATTACAGATGCCCAAAACTTGGCTACAGTCTTGCATGAGAACATACAACCTCATAAGAGCAGTCTTTCTCTAAATGATCCATGTTTAAAACTCTGGACATTCAATTTCACAGGTAGCCTTTAGAATACTACATTTTTATTCTTTCCCTTACATTGAGGAGTTAATGCAATGATGAAAGCTGTTTTTGACCCTTCTTACACCTAATCAGCATATCCACTTGGTTTCAAGTAGCTTTACCAGCCCAAGCTCAGTTGAGACATCAATGGAAGTGTATGCAGACTTAGGCATTTGTAAGAATGAATCGATGAGAAAGAGCATCCATTTGATTCAGCCCCTATCTTGAGTTCTCAAGAAATCGATGAGCACAAAACAGAAGTAGCATTATTTGCTTCATATACTGAGCACATCAATACAGAAGTCACTGAGCAACAAATATAACCCAAGCAATATTTTCAACAGTCTGTATGTTAACTACTCACTCCGTATGTTGGATGTGAACATAATGCTGGGGGAAAGCACCAGACTGACAGCCCTGGAACACTGCTGTTCGCTTTTTTAAGCAGAAGAGATGGTGCAGGCAGCAGCAAAGAAAAGTTTCCTCATGTCTACACTGCAAATTGCTTTTGCAGGAACCAGATTGCTTTCTTAATCCAGCACTCTGAAAGGCTGCTACTGCACAGGGACCTGAGTGGGTAATATCGTTAAACAAATCTTCCCCTTACCTTCCTAAACCCTGCATTTCCCACCCACACTGCCCCCTGGCCACCTGACACAGCATGGGAATATGCTTCCTGAATTACTTTGTTATCCTGCATTGGCTGGTCGGGAATTTTCATCTCATCCCTCAGTAAACAATGTCAGCACTGCAATGGCTTGATATCCCTCACATCCAATTGCGTAAACGCAACGGAGAAAGCTATGGCCTTAAAGCATTAAACACTCCCCCTGCTCAGTGATCAGCTCATTAAATGTACCAGCAGCAAGCCACTCATTAGATTCAGACTCTTATCCATCACCTTGAGATACCAGCTGTGAAATCATTGATAAAAAGGACAAAGGATAAAAGGGATATATTGGATTTCATACTGTTCAGAACCCCTGATGGCTAGAGATGTAAAAACACTATCGTAACTTAGTATTCACTAAGTGTTATACAAAGAAAGGGTTCTTTCACCGGCAGGTTCAAAGGTACTTCTCAGCAGCAACCATATACCCAAAGTCAATTCTTTTCAAGATGCATGAAAAACATTACGCTCTGGATTTCATATGGCAAGGAAATTTAAAAGCAGAAGAGAATTTGGATTTTAAAAATCCCTTTTTTAATAAAAAGAGACATTTGCTGATAATTTTTCAGTTCCCCTCTGGCAAAGGTTCTATATTTAAATTTGAATTAGAACATTTCTTTAATAATTTAGCTACTTCTTTTTTTAATGTTTTTCCTAGACTGGGAAATAAGATGTTGGGAATATTCGGTCAAAATACTCCAGTTTTAAATGCCACAGCCTTTGGAATGGAAATTAAGACAGTATGAGACTGTAATATGACCTCCCTGTAACATTCATGCCAGGTCCTCTTTTAAGTGCTTTCAACACTGCACACAGAGCCATAGGGAAAATCTTCTAAAACCGTATCTCTGTGCTGCCAATAAGAAAGAGAAGAAATTTAAATATTGTACAGATGGAGAAAAATGGTCTGAAGATTTAATCTGCAAAGGACATTACTTGGGGGCAGTATTAGTTTCCCTGACGTTGACTCATCATACAAGTAACAAGTGTGTTGCCTCACAGCGTTTTCTAGTTTATGCCTTAAAGTTCAGTCCAAAGGAACATAAGCTATGTCCCAGCTCCCAGATACAGCTCCACTCCTTTTGATGGAGCTTCTTCACCTCAGCTCAGGACTAGGCTCACAGACATAGCTGCTTCGTTGTTGTACATTGAAAGAAATAAAAATAAAAAACAAAGCAATTTACATCAAAGACCAAGTCTTTGTGTCATAAAACTTAATATACTTTTTGTTGCCATAGAAATAAATGAATAAAGTAATCAGCTGAAAGCACACTGGATGTTTCTGTGTATTTCTGATTGCCAGCAGATGTAAAGACTGTAGAACCTCTCTGAGTTGAGACCCAGCTGCAGGTTGAGATTTCAGGTGAAGTCCATGTGAGTGCAGTGAGAAGCATCCCCTTTCTGCTATTGCTGGGGGAAAGTTAATTGGGGAAGGGAAATGGTAATCGAAAAAACATAGATCAGACTACTTAAGTACGTTGATCTTTGAAGCTTTGCTATTAAGATTGTGCTTCAGAGCAAAAGCAAACTTGAAAATAATGGTAGCATATTTAAAACATTTAAATCTTTAAAACCTACAACACTGATGTTTAATTCATGAGGTTAGTATTAATAACTTTTGATCTGTCAGGTTTAATTGTTTCACCTAAACCAGTAATACCTACAAAGGTAACACGCTTATTTACATGACTCCAAACTTTGCAGGAATAGATTTGTTTACTGTAATTATCCTCCCTTTAATCCTGTATTTCATACTTACCCATCAGTTTGCTGTCAATCTTGACCTTATCTGTTCTTATGGATAAGTTAAGTTGTAGGGTTTCATTTGCACTATAGGAGAACTGGAAAAGATGACAATAGAGATATTTATACCTTCATCTGGCAAGGTTAATTTCACATGTTTTCTATGATACTCAGTTATCAGAGCTGTGAAGGTTTTAGAAACTATCCCAAACCTTATGGCCTTTTTTTCATCTTGGCCAAATACACTTACAGAAAATTGTTTTAATGAACCTAATTCTTCACAATCAGGATTTTCAAGTATCAAGGGACAGCAATATCTGAATACCTGCTTTTCATTAAATTAATTTACATTTGGTTATAAGTATCCAAGTAGCAGAGGTACTGTTCAGATTCAGTAAGTATAGCTGCTGACCCTGCTGAGTTCTCCCTTCCCACACCATCTGGCCCCATTACTTCTGTGGACATGGCAGACTCGCACCACATGGAGAGGAAATCTCTTGCTTCTTTTGCAGTGTAACCCCCTCGTTAGAGCCAAAGTGCAAGGTTCACATGCTCCAAGAGCTTCTGCTCAGGTTGAAAGCCAGCAGCAATAACAACCGATGAGAAAGAAAAAGAGCAAAAAACCCCAACAATGGCTTTATAAAGCAAATAATTTGTGCTAGGCTCAAATGATGCATAAATGCTAATGAGTTCTCAAAACTACCCTGTTAGTAAGCTTATTAAACATAAAGGTTAAAGTCAGCATAACATTTGTGGGTCCAATTTTGAGCATGGTAAATAGACTGTTTTTTTTAATATAATTTTCTTCCTCTGTGAAATAAACCAGAGTGAAATAAACATAGCTAGTAGTTGTTACGCACCAGATTGCATAAAAAGGGGAGAATAAGAAAGGAATGGTCCTGAATTCCTCCAGGAACAGTTCACTGAATCCATGGATTGCATAGATAGAGAAATCAACAGGAAAGATTGAGGGCTTTGAGAAAGCATACCAGGAGCACTGAATCAAAGCTGCTGCCTTTGGCTGCTACTGCCAAAGGAGAATCTCCATCGAAGGTGACTTTCTCCTCTGAGGAAAACCAATATTAACTCTATATTTCTGGACATATGTGGACATTGGAACTATAAGAACTAAATATATTTGGTAGCTGAATCATATTTTTGCATTTACCTCTTTACTCGTGAATGAAAATTTTCCTTCATCTGATTCATCAACAGGAGCTTCAAATTCAAATTGGCTGTTTCCAACCACAAATTTTTTATCCTGTGGAAGAGGAAAGTTCAGCTTAAAATTTGTTCAGCATCACCAAGAGTAATAATATATTGCCAGGCAATATCCTGTTCAGCACTGGAAGCAGTAAGACTGAAAGAAGGTGGTAACCAATTGAAGCTAGAGAAAGAGTGAGCCAGCAAAATCTGATGTGTTGCTGCGCCCTTCCAACATTCACTAAAGGTGGAAGCACTAGAGCATTACAAACAAAATATATCTAGCACTCTGTTTCAGGGAACAGTAAGAAATAGCCAAGAGATGCGAATACTGGATGACTTCACACATCAGATGTGTTATTAACAGAGCTGTGTGAGTTCTGCCCTTTAAGGTTTTCTCTGTAGGGATGCTGGGCAGAGCAGGAATGCAAGAATTACGTGAGAAACTGGAATGAACATCTCTCAGACCTTGCTGGCTTTGTTTCTCCTGCCTCACCATGACTCCAGCTGTGTTTGCACAGGATAATCTTTGACAGCAGCACCAGCTTAGTAAGACAGTTTCTTCCTTCTCCTAGACAGCTTCTTCCCTCTTTCATCTTCTTAGGTCCTAAATCCATTCATTCCTGCCTTTAGGCCACAGCACATACCGACCTGTGCTGTGCTGGCAAAACTCTTAGCTTGGCTGTTCTGTGACTCAATTGAGGAACTGAGCTGGCTAAAAACCAAACACATCACCCCATGACACTTTTTCTGTGCTGGGTCATTCTTTGGCTCTGGCCCACAGTGTTGCTGCGCAAACAGCTTTGCCAGAGGAACCAGAGAAAGAAATAAGTACCAAGGATATTTTCAGGCAGTACTGTTAGTAAATACTTATGAAATCAGAGCCCACTGGGGGGTGAGACTAATTTTACCTTTTTAGAATCACTCTGGGTGGGAAGGAACCTTCAAAAATCATCTAGTTCAATCCTACTTCCATGGGCAGGAACACCTTTCACTACATCAGGTTGCTCAAAGCCTCATCCAAACTGACCTTAAATGCTTCCAATGATGGGGCAGCCTTAGTGCAGTCTGAACGTACCCTCTTTCAGTCTAAAACCATTGTCTCTTGTCCTGCACTACAGGCTCCAATAAAATGTCTCACTCTGTCTTTCTGATAAGCCCACTTTATATACTGAAAGGCATCAAAGAAGTCTCCTTGGAACTTCCTCTTCTCCAGGCTGAGCAACCCTAAATCTCTCAGCCTGTCCTCGTAAGATAGGTGTTCCGTCCCTCTGATCATTTTTGTGGTCCCCCTCTGGACCTGCTCCAACAAGTCCATGTCTTTCCTGCACGGAGGGCTGCAAAGCTGGATGCAGTACTGCAGATTGGATCTCACCAGAGAGGAGCAGAGGGGCAGAAACACCTCCCTCAACCTGTTTGTCACACTTCTTCTGATGCAGCCCCAGGTTACGATTGGCCTTCTGGGCTGCAAGTGCACATTGCTGGCTCATATCTAACTTTTCATCCACCAGTATCCCCAAGTCTTACTAGGCAGGGCTACTCTCAATCTATTCATCCCCCAACCTGATCATCCCAACTGATATTGGGGATTGCCCCAACCCAGGTGCAGGACCTTGAACTTGGCCTTGTTGAACTTCATGAGAACTTCACTTTCATGCCTTCTGTGGATGTAAAGAACTAGTCCCCGCTTTGATCCAGAACCATTTAAATCTTGGAGGACATGTCAAAAAAATAACAATTACTTGATTCCTCTTTCCTGCTCCAAGGATTTTAAGTTGTTCCCTGCTATCATCTAAGCCTCGTGCATGAAGTTCTTATCCTATTTACTTGTAGCTAATTCTTCAATGCTGGAATCACTGGTAGCTCACAGGCCACTAGGTTTTATTTAATTAGTTCAGCAGAAACCTTTCCTTTTGCACCTTCACTGTGACAGGCTGGGTAGCAGATGCAAGAGCCCACCAAGGGTTGGAGCAGAGGAGGAACACATGCTTTAGCCAGGTAAAGGGCCTGACTCTAGTCTCTGGGAGCTTTAGGGGAATGGACCTTTTACTTCTTTGTTCTCAGAACTTGCACAAAGAAATTAAGCTACTGACTGAACTCTAAAAAGCCTTTTCTGAAAGTTTTACAGCCCATCCTCTTTACAAAAATCATCTACATACTCCAATTTTTAAAGCATCTTACAAATCTCTGTTTTGAGGAACGCTGCCTTGCTTTCTCTAGTCTACATTTCAACATGTCTTGTATTTTTCAAAAGTGTTCAAATTTTGCTGCTGCTGCGTAAGGCTTTCCCACACGCTTAACAGAAGGCACTGGGAGAGGAGGAGAGTTTCAGTGTGCATGACAGCTACCACCTGAAATCAGGAGATACTATAATGACAGCTGTCACCTGAAATCAGGAGATGCTGTACCAGGCTCTTGAGCAGAAGGCTAGAGAGCTCACATTCAGCAGTCTGGGTGCAAGAGGAAACACACAGCAAACACTGAGAAGTGGGTTACACATCAGACACACATGACAAAGACAAATCCAAATGGAAAATTACTTTTAATGAAAACCTTTGGAGGTCTAATAAGCTTATCTTGATGCTGTCACATCCATCTCTTCTACTGTGCCAATCTTTCAAGGACTCAGCTGGAGAATGCCTCTCAGAAGTTGCATGCAATATGTACCTAGTTCTCTTCTCACCCCCTTGTTCTGGATGAGGCTATTCTCAAGAGAATGATGACAGCTTGGATTTACTTCTCCTTCCTACTGAAATTCTTTCAGAGGAAGGAGGGGAAGAAAAACAGCCATCAGCTTCTCCTCTTTTAGTCTATTTCCCTCCAGCAGAAGCCCTCATGAGGAGATTTATTCATTGTACTGTAAGTGTTCACAAGTTAAGAGATGCATACAAAAACTATGAGCTTATTCTTCCACCCTCTGTTCTGCAACAGCATTATTAGAAGCCATACACATTTCCCACTCCCTGGGTAGGGCCAGACCTTCACTGCTAATCTCCACCTAGAAACAGAGATGCTTATATGCGTGATATTGGTTAGTGCACTTAATCACCCATGACTGTGCAACACGCCTTAAAGCAAAGTACAGATTAAACCAAGATAATAGAGATAGTAGTTCAAAGTGACAACAGAACATTCATTCTTGCTTGTCAACTTTTTCTAAGCAAAAATTTAGGCAAGGAAAAAATATATATACCAATGTTCTAATCAATAAAGACCTTAAATATGCTCATATCTGCATGACCACTACCTCCAAACACACTGTAATGCCCAGCATATCTTGAGGCAAAACGGTTCCACATGAGAAGCCACATGCTATTTTGCCCTTAGGATGCAGCCAACCCCTACAAAATATCCATCCGTAGCTTCTCCTGAGTTACCCTGCCCTCCATGAGATGTTTACCAAAGGCCGAGGGTAAGTTATGCCCTTACTCTAATGAACCTTCAGTAACCAAGGTTATTGCTTCGGATAGTATGACCCCACAGGCACAAGTGCCTGTACGATTATAACTATTTCATGGTTTATTTGTCTGTTTTCACATATACTCAGAGGTTTGTGTATACAGCTGTAGTCACACTGTGTATGACTATGTAAGACCTGGCACTGAAGGTATTATTATTCTGGTTCAATAATGCACCTCTGAAGCAGGATACATGGGGCTGCTCCAGTGATAGAGATGACGTTCACACAGGGCTCTCACCTAAGAAAAATAATTCTGACATCATTTGACACTTACTGCTCTCCAGCATCTTTCCAGCCTAAAGCCTATGCATTTATCTTACTTCTTACAGAGACTTGAATTCCATGTAAGACTTCCAAGTTCCAAGTTAAATAAATGTGTACTGTGTCTGGTCTGTAGGTAATTCATTAAATGCTGCTACCCATGACAAAGCATTCAGTCCACAGGATGTGTCTGCCTTCACTAAATGAAACTGATACTTCACAGGAAAAAAAAAAGCGCAGAAGCACTTTTGTTCCCTTTTGTCTACTAGTGGTTTGGAAAGATTAAAGTTCTTATTCACTCAATGATAAACTAGATGAAGGAGTTGTTGGGTTCCTGCTGCTGTTTCTCCTCCTTAGAGGAAAAGGGTCCTCTAGAAGTCAAATTTAGCTCATCTAGATTATGCATCTGCTCTGAATTTGTTCTTGAAAGAGAATAGGCTCTTCCACTTATATCAAGGGAACAGGGAAAGATTTTCCTCTTGTGCAGAAAAAACAGCTCTTCACAATGCTAAACAAAAGAAATGTGAATAAATTCTCTGGAATATTTTCTGGCTTTAGCAGAGAACTGTGGCCCACATAATGCACACAGCCAGACATCTTACCAGGGACCAGTCCTGGCATCTCAGAGAATGGCAATTGATGCAATCTCCAGTGTATCTATCATTAATTCACATTTACACAAAACAACACAGAAATAAGCAGATGAAACAAAAACACAACTATGAACTAAGAAGTGGGTTTGAAGATCTTTTTATATCAAACTAACAATAGCATTTTATGCATTGTCTGGGTTATAAAGCAATTAAAATCTTGGAGTCAAACTCTGGCTTCCTAGAAGCTTTGTAATTTACTTTCTGGAAGCACGAACTGAAAAGAGGTGCCTTTGCTACAGCTGAGAAAATACCTGATCTTCTGGTTTGATAGACACACACACAAACCCCCCCAAAAGATTGTTTTATCCAAACCAAGAAACTTAATTTCTGAGTGCATTTTTTTGTTTGAAAAGTGAAAACTGATTTAAATATATCAAGTGATGTCATTGTAGAGCACCCAAAAAAGAGAGCATTTCATTAGAAAAAAAACAAACCAAAACATTCACAATTCCTAAATCTCCCCTCATTTCATTAGATGAAAAATAATTGTCAAGTGTTTCAGCAGGTCCAACTTACATTCTTGAAAAAAACCCATACTGAGTAGCTAAGATATTTTGTCCAGCTCTGATTCTGTTTTGGTGATGACTCTAACACAGTAACCAATATTACATTAAACTTGAATGTGGAACTCTTTTCCTTCTTTAAAAGCAATTACGAACAGGATCTCCAAGAAAGACAAACTAATGCTTTAGTTTAGGAGTGTGGCTGCAGTGTAACTGGAATTCAAACAACAGCTACCTTTGAATTAATCTGTTTACCTGATAATAAGCTAGATGCCTTCCCTCAAAATACACCGTTGTTCGGTACTCCATAGGTATTATTGGAGGGCTAGGGTTTAGAAACTGTGGGCATTCTTCTTCCTGCGGAGAGAAACATTTTATATGTTATTGCAAATAAAAAGTCTTATCACAACAAGCTCCGATGGCCTTCGGACAATGAAATGATTGTTCTGAAGAACTTCATGCTTAAAATACAGTGACAGATTTGATTACACCCTTTCAAATTAGACATGCTAAAAATGACTGCAGCATATGTCAAAGCTGTGGGTGATTATCTTTCCCAGCCTTGAAATCTTGTTCCTCCCATTGAGGCAAAATAGTCAAAGGAACAAAAATATCCTTTCAGGAGTTATTCAGTTTCACTGCCCCTCCTCAATCACACCCTTAAATTCCCACCCCCGCACTGTCACTAAAAAAAAACCACCTTACACTTCTGGAGTTAACTTTAGGATCTTTTTTAAATCCCTCATTCAATCAACTGATGTGAGAGAAAAAGCAAAGAAAATATTGAAGTGTTCTAATAAAAGACTAATATTCTTATTTTTAAACATTACCATATTTTGTTTTATCACATCCTGTACTGAAGAGGACTCTTCACAAATGTGTCTCTTCCAGTCCCACTGGCAATTCCATCTATTGCTTGCACAGGAATAGCATCTACAAATATAACATGATAGTCATGACAAACTGTCAGGCTTTTTCCCCCATTGACAAAAAAGGAAAATGAAATTCCATCTTTATTCATGGAGGGTGGATCAATCTGTTACAGTGTCCTTACTATATTAAGCTGAAAACTTCATACTAAGAACAGTTCAAGAACCCCCAAAACCTATTTTCTCTGTTAAATATTTGAACAAGAATCAGAAATTCCCAGCATCTTGTGCTAACTTTGAGATCAAGTCTGGGAAGGCTGGAAATGATCTTGATCAACCTTCATAAATAAGATGGAAAAAAGTGGGGTTTGGGTTGGCTGCGCCTGCCTTGGGGCAGCAAGGTCTAGGGCAGGGCAGATGATGGGAGCAGAGTCAGCTTTGATCCCAGTTGAACACACTGCAACCCAAAGCACAAATCTGACGTTTCAGGGAACAAGTAAGTAAGCAGATGCTGACGGAGCTCACCTGCAATGGCAATCCAATGAATGACCTTTTATTATATGTGCCATGAATATTCTCTTTCCACATGGTTTATGTTACCTAGGGCACTTCAACCATTTTTCAACTTCATTAAAATGTAAGAAAAAGGATTTGGACACTGGCAAATTGAGTGCTAAAGGTCTAATTATGAAATGATTGGGTAACTCAGCCACCAGTTACCTGAAAGGTACATGCTGCAGGATCTAAACAAAGTTAAGAAGCTGAAATACTTACGGCTGATTTTCAAAAAGATTCATTGCTTCTTCACAGTCATAAAAAGGGTAAGTATGTGACGCAAAAAATATCTTGTTATTTCCAAAGGTTAACTGAAGTGGAACTGAAACATGATCTATCACAAAAGAAAAAAAAAATCTAAGTGGTTGTTGAATTCTTTAGCTCTTGAGCTGAATGATACAATGGTAATGCTTTTATTATTTTACAGGACATAAGCAAATATTTAACTATAATGTTGACACTCTGGATCTCATGACCTGTTACATTTCGGATCTATAAGCTCTGCTTTGTCTGTTAAAGCTTTGCAATTTTTTCCAGCACACGGCTGTCAGAAGAAAAGAAGAAAGGGAAGAAGCAAAATTATAGAATATCTCTGTTTTACAGAAGTGTTTCTCAATGGTGCTATCGTCATGCTAGAAATTTAAAGAGTCTAGAAGAACAAGGAAAACTGAATAAGGACATAATCGAGCACAGATGAAAACTGGCACGAGAACAGTCATTTTAAATAAAACATTTTCTTAAATATGGATATGTCTGCATGTAAAATTACTTGTTTCATTTGTGGATTGAAACTGTTGTCATCATGTGAATTAAAGCAAGTGATCTTTGTGGTTAATGCCCAGCAGTTTCTGAAACACTAAGTTACCACAGGCACTTGTGATCTTCACTTTGCTGTACATGATTTCTCCACAAATGTACTTCTTTCTGGATCATTATTGAACTAAGAATGGAAAATCTGTCTTCAGAAACGGGTGCTTTTCTTAGCAAAGCTGTTTGAAATACCTTTTGCAGAAATCATTAAGCCCTCGTTGCAAGATATTTCACAAGCTATTGGGCAATTTCAAACTCTGTGTTCCTTCAACAGGTTCTTTGAAGAAGCTGCTTGGCTGGAAGTCACCTCTGCCTGCACTGTGTCCCCTTGAATATTTCAGACTGGTAAGAAAGCCAGGGGATTTCCTAACAACGGGACTGCAAAAAAGCAGCTTTCCTCTCTAGAAATGTCCTGTTCCCTTTGGAGCCAACCACAACTAAAGTAACCCAGATTTTTCCAAACTCAATAGGGTTTCTTAACAGTAAGTGGATGGCTCAGGACATTTTGTCACATGCTGCCAGGAACCACTGTCTGTGCTAATAACCGTCTGCCTTCTGCCAAGTGTCTGCCAAGCTTCTGAGCACCTCTGTATTACTTTTGAACATCCTTTCAGATGGATCTCTGTGTGACAAACTCAGAGAGATGTATCATTTCCAGGTGACTTGGTTACTTGAATGCCATCTCTGAGAAGCTTCTAGTCTCACACGTTATGCTGGAAGATGTAACGTTGTCATGTTTATCAACCTGGTTGCTTTATGTCCTGCTTTACAAAATATTTCGGGAATGTGAATTGGCCCTAAATAAGAAAGTGTTGCTTTAACACAGCATAATCTTGTACTGTGACACACCCCAATTAGTTTAAAACTTCAGTGAGATTTTGACATTATTAGTCTTCCTGCAACTGAAAATGGATTTTGACCTGTTTCAGTCTTAAAGAGAACTGAAATGTATCTTTAAAAGTGCTTCCGAGTACCACCCTGACAGTTTGTGGCTGTTGTGATACATAGAAAGGGGTTATCCTTGGGGGTACCTCTGCAAAAGCATCAGATCTGGGGGTTGTTTTGTTTTTTTTTTTTTCCTTTTTGTTTCTTTAAACTTGATACATAGTAGTCAGAGCCGTGTAACTGGTTTTATTCCATGTGTTTACGCATAAAGATGTATGAGTTTAAAGCATGAACAAAGCACTATCTAGGAAATAGCACAAGAATTATGGTTGGCAACAGACCGTAAGCATATAATCAGTGGTTCAGAACAATGATACAGCCTTTAATTATACGATCACATATTTTTCCACTGGACTTACTATAGCAGAAGCTGTAGGGCACATAGCAGAAGAGGCAGAAGGCTTCGTAAGAGAAAGGACAGCCTTATGACATGGACCAGAAAACAAGCCACTGAACTGCAGATGACTACAGCAAAACTAAGGCTTCAGAGGTGAAAAACTTCACATCTGAAGCATAAGTGCTGCTCTCCTAGCCCCATAATTTGAAATTATTAAGGTGAAATTAGCAAAGGTGGGGTTTTGTTGTTCAGGACATAGAGTAACACCTCTCTGGCTCTCTGCCTATGCCTCTGGCAAGCTCCTGTTTCAGGTTCCTGGTAAAAACACTTGAAATGCTTGTAAATATAGTAATGCAAAAAGTTGGAGCAAACCTTTTATATGGACAAAGTTCAGCAATAGACTATTTGGGATAGGGACTGAAAGAGGAAAAAAACTTGTATGCAGCTCATATAAGAACATCACATTTTCTAATGTGCAGCAGCCTATGTTCTTTCCTCTTATTATATATGGAGGGTAGAAATATTTATTTACCTTGACCTCTTGGTGTTGGAGGAATTATGTCAGGTGGATCACAGATAATAACCCCTTCTTTTAATTGAGCATCATGGACTGTTTCGCCAAATGTACATAAAACCTTGTCACTGTCAGTCAGAGTTGGCAGTGGACTTACAGTCAGTTCCACCTGGAAACAAAATTTAAAAAGGGTAAAATATTTGAAAGAAGTGAAACAAGACCCAGTAAGATTTATGGCCAGAGAATTTAAACTACTCCTTTTTCTTTGGCCAGCAATGATATTTTGGCTAGTATCACAGAAGATGGCTCTCCATTTCTTCCTATCTGCTAATCTTTTCTCCTTATACCTTTACCAATTTTTCCAAGCTGGGTATGTATTGAATTAGACTTGTACAAACCCCTCTTGTCCTGTCAATGCATTAGTTCAGAAAAATTAGTTCAGTACAGACACACCCAAAGCCTTTTATTCTTGTTCTCAGCATCCAGTTTAGCAATAGTAAACAGAGTGGTTAGCACTTAAATCCTGAAAACTTAATTAAATTTACATTAACCTTAGGTGCTACTAGTGAATAATGAAACCATGGCTGGATGGGCTAGAAAAGCTCGAGTTTGAAAGGTCTGAACAGAGAAGTGGCTTCCTCAAGAGTCAATGTACATGCAAGAAACCCACTGAGATCTATCAGTGCTGCTGAAACAGGATTTCTGAAACAGTGACAGTGAGATCTTAACCTCCTCAATGAAATTATCAACACAGAGTCCATGTGAGAAAGCAAAAGCAAAATAAAATAGGAAAACTTAACAGGAAAAGAGGAACAAAAAATAAATTGAATTTTGGATGCTGTCTTTGATTTAATGCTTTGGGTGTGCTACTTATATAGTTTAACTTTTTCCATTTTGTATTGCCAGTAGAAATGACAATCATCCTTGTCACACTGAAACTGGTCCACTATGTTATGAGCTGTGATGTTTTTTGGTAAAGGAATCATAAGGAGACAGTGGCACTAGCAATGGTACAGGCCGCATGTAAACACTTATTTGAAGTTGATTGGTTTTGTATTTTAGGTATTTTGGCTTCAGATGCTAATGCGAGATATCAGAGACTTGTCAACAATATCTGAACTAAGAGAAAGTATGGATTTCAAGTGAACTAGTTACACTCTACTAACATTTGCGTTCAACATAGTAATGGCCTTAACACAATGCTGCTTACATAATTTATGAATGGAATTAAACTGACTTTAATTAAAATCTCTTTATTTCTGATTAAGAGAGATTAAAAACCACTCGACTAATTTTACTTGCTCTCCCCCCTTTAAACCCTCAGTTTGCACTAAGATTCTCCATTTAGAGCTACAGCAAGCCACAACACCCTGGTCACAGTCTGAACACTTGGTTTTGTTGCCACCGAGTCATTTTGCACACTGAATTTAGCTTCTCCATGTACCCTGACTTTACTGTGTAGGCAAACCCACTGCTGATTTTAAAGCAACAGCTTATGGCTTCACTACTTAAGTTTATGCTCAAGCAAGCTGAAAGGGCAGCATGAAACCTCCTCTATCAATTACTTTTTATGGGTTACACAACATTGTGCAACACTTTCATAATATTTAGATAAGCGTAAGTGCTTTATCATCCATACTAGTGCATCATTTTGGTTTACAGAGAAGGTCAAAAAGAGAGTTTCTTAGAAGAAAACATAAACTGCAATCTCCAAAAACAGTAGGCAAGAAAGTGCACTCAGAAATACCAGAGACCGAGACACCCAAACCCACCATCTGGTACCACTGTCCACTAGAAAGAAATGCAGATATTCACCTTCCTGGTAGTCACATTCATGTACTTGAAGAACATATAGGGAAAGCACTTTCTTGTCATACCTTTGAAGGGGCTCTGCGACTCATATTTAGAGGGTCTGCACTAATGATAGTCATGCATGTGCCGCTTGGACTCCACAGCCAGTGGTTCTCCTTATCAGCTGTTCCACAGTCTGCCTTCTTTGTGCACCTGACAAAACGGGAAGGAAAAACAAAGCATTCTATGATTCTATGATTATAGCTGGACTCTGCTTTTTCTGAACTTCTCAACAATTGCAGGACCAGAGACTGAAATTACAACAGAAGTTAACTGGAAGTTTGCTTTAATATTGACTATTCAGGTTTTTGATAGAGAACTTTTAAGAGAATAAGTGGAGGGATAAGTATTGATGGCTTGAGACATCAAAGGCAAGCAGGGAAACACCTGTACTTACACCTATAATATTTTGGTCACCGCCTTGGATTAGACAACCAAACCCAGTAATATTGACCACAAGAGCCATCAGGCAATGAAGCCATTGGTGATAACCTGAAACCAGGGTGATTAATCTTCATTGTAATGCATAACAAACTCCTGAATAAGTGGGTAAAGTCTAGTTTTTCTTCAGGTCAAGAAGCAGACAGCTATGTGTTGCCAGTAAAAAGAGACCTGATACATGTGAGTACCAATGCAATAAGGAATGTCACTGAAGGCACAACGGCTTGTGAAGACCTCCTGTGAAACCATAGCACTAGAAATGTTACTTTTGTACTGAATGTTTTCATTAATTCCTGCCACTATTTAAGACCTCTCTCTGCCAAGCCACCACTACCATTATAGGAAGACAATAGCAGTTGTGCAGCCTCACCAAAAATATTGGGAGATTTTCCCAGCACATGTAAAAGAAGGACAGAAAGAAGAGATGCTGCAGTGCAGAAGCTACATTAGTGGCTACAAAAGCTTGTTGACGCGTGTATGGGGACAGTCTCATGCCTATTCCTTCCATTCTGTGAAAAGCTTAGGAGAAAATGCTGCAGGTCTCTGGCTGCTGGAGCAGAAGACTATTACCTCATCAGGGGCTTTAACACAGTGCAGTTACTGCACAGTTTGGCCAGCCCTACCCTTAAAGACATAATTTAAATAGAGAGTTTACACTCGTATAACATATCCTTAAAGACATAAACATATCCCTAAAATTATTAAATGTTGTGTGTGATCATGAGACAGAACTTGCTGCAGATGAGAAGAACATTAGAAATTAAACCCTTTTTTTCCCTCATTGGAAATAAATACTGTAAATGCAAAAATTCGTGTTTGCCTGTTCTCAGAGACCATTGTGAAATATTGAGGTCAGTGTTCATATCAGAAACCTGAAGGGAAATCTAAGTAAAATTGCCTTTTCTGTGATATAGGACACAGCCTTCAACTCCCAGCAATGCAGGAGGAGTTTGAGGTGTGTATTCCAAATCCCAGGTTTCATCCACAGCAACCAAAACCCAGGCTGGAATAGTTGAGTATATTTCATAATGCTGCACACACTGCATAAGTTTCTCTGCAGAGTTCCATATTCTGCTACACACCAGGCTGATAAGTAACTTAATGTGATAGTTCACATTTTCAGACAGGAAGCTAGAAGCCTGAAATTCATCTGCATACTATAATTAAATAACCCCTTTGTTCCAGCAGTGAGTACTTAGAATCACGGATTCCCAACTGCTCATGCCAAGGGGTTAATTAACTTAGTAGTCAGAAAGAGAACTGCGGGACTGCTCTTTCCTATTGCCACTCCAATCAATGAAGAGTGCAAAGAAGAGACATTCCAGAGGTGTTCAGTGCTGTCCTAGTTTACATGTGTTTGAATATTAATTCAGTTAACCTCAGCAGATAGTAGCCAAATGCTACTTTTTGCTCTCCTACAGTTAGGTGAGGGTTCAATGTAGCTACTTGTCTTGATAGATGACAATTATATAAAAACAGTGTTTGAGGTATATCCTTTATTTCAGACATGAACAGTTTTGTTCTTTCATGCAGTTTTATACTTTCCTGCTCTATATGATGTATTTTCTGAATATTAAATAGGGAGCACTATTTTAATTTCTGGAAAAACATTTGACCGTACAGTTCAGAGAGTGATAAAACATGAAGTTAGATGTATACTGATTTTCAGTACCAGCACAAAATTATATATTTTCCCAATCAAATCTGCAGAAGTCAATGGGGACTTAGTTGTGTGTACAGAAGACTGATAGCAATGTTTGTGTGATAAAATTAAATCACTACCAGGAGCGTAAGGCTGGGGTTGCTACACTGAGCACTAACCCATGGAAAGTGTCAACGTTTGAGCTGCTCCACTGTTGGCACCCAAAAAAGCACTGGCAGCACTCACCTGCCCTCTCTCACACACCAGCCACAGTATGGATCCCTTGCTTGAGTGCACTTCTCACAATCAGAATATTTGTGGCAGTCTTGCACAGGTAGCCGATGCACCTGGAGAACCAGAAGTAAGGCAAACCGTAAGGGATCTGAAGAGAGTACAAGGAGATGGAAACCTTGTTGTTCAGCTCTGTTGCCTGTGGCAGCAGGATACTTGACCCTGTATTATTATGATGACAGTTCAGTTTGATTTTAAGAAAATCCATAAAAACCACAGTCTGGTTATTTCCCCCTTAGCAAAGTCCAAATCCTCACACTTTTCCTGCTTTTTTTTTTCACTCCAATATTCTGTAATCATTCTGCAAAGTAAGCTAGGGCATTGTTATAATTCAGAATGATGAGGAAGTCTTACAAAAATCGAGCTTTTCAGTTCCTCTAGTTATATTACTTCTGAAAATCCACACATTACAGTAGGCACTGCAGGACAGAAACTGTGTCAACATTGCTCTGAATTCAAGGAACAGCTCCTGCAGAACAGATATTTTCAAAATGCTAACTTCGTACTGGCTAGATAGTTTTTTAAACAAAATATCCTCCCCTCGATATCTCCAGCACAGAGATTAAATTGTTTGGAAATGTGACCGTCAGTGGCACTTTTCGCCAGAAGGCATTTCCGAAAGTCTGCAAGCATGAGGGCACCAGGGCGCTTTGGGTTACTGCACTTCTCCACGCATAACCTCCACCACGCAATACAGTCACGAAGGAAAATGGAAATAATTATGACAGGAAACAGCAGGGGAAAGAGCATCATCAGTTCTCATGTCTCAGTCCCCCAGTAAATACTCGGCTTCTGGTTTTGATTTCCTTTAGTGCTGGGAATAAACAATTTTGTCTTTCTTTGGTGCACAGAAAAAGAAGCCAGCACACAACCATCCCTTTTAGTTTTGCTGCTGAAATGATACAAGAGGAGAATGGGACACGTCTTCCTGTCCATGACTGTTTTGCTTTTAAAGAACACAAAAAGTCTAGCAACAGTAACCGAGATGTAAGCTTTCTTTTTAATTCCTTATCCTCTCATTTAAGACAAATGACAATTACAAAGCTACTTTGAAAATCTGAGTTTGCTCTTTTCTTTCAGTTTCAGAGAGTTCAACCTGACTCAGTTAAGGAAAATATCAATATTGGGTAGTTTTCTTGCATAGATTAACACAGAGGTTTACCTTTTCAGCACTCTTTCGGCTCCCTTCTTCCACAGATTCTTGTTTAACTGGAGTACTCTGTTTCACTAATGAGTAATTTAATATCCAGTGAATGGGGTTTTTATGACAAAGTATTTATTTCATAATTCTGGCAGGCAGAAACAAGCTCTAGAGATTACCGCCTGTGCCAGTTTTATGTAAACTTAATGGATTTTTAAAAATATATAAAAATAGCAACTCAATTTTCAGCCAGCTTCAAAATGCAGAGAAACTAATTTTAGAGATTTTCTAATTGTCACTCTTAATCAAAGCAGGCGGTAAAAGCTAAAACAAGCAAACAAGCTAGTGATTGTGGTAAGTGACTGCCACAAGCTTCTGTTTTCCTCCCAATATGGTAGGTACCATAAGGAATGTGGGATTCCCACCAGTGATGACTTGGAATGAACCAGCCTGAGCACGGCAGGGGTGCTATGCTCCTTTCCAAGTCCGCCAAGAAGCTGCAAGGGTTTTTTCCTGCTCTCTGCCCAAGCTCCAGGAGCAGAGTGGGGAGGAGGGGGCTGACTCTTGAAAGCATTTGCACCAAGCCACCCACTGCTATTGATACAGCAGGAGAAGCTGGGAGGAGAAAAGGGAGGAGAAGTGAATCGGGAAAGCAAGAGCTATCTTTTCACTATGGTTCTTAACCTCTGCATTGGTCTTCCCTGTATTTCTCTCGATCTGATTGCTTTTTAAAGGCTGCTTCAAGTTATCAACCACCACATCATCCCTTTCACTTCACTCAAGTGCTTACAGAGCCCAGGCAATTCATTTTCAATACTGCGTTTGCCAGGTAGCTTAGCATTAAGCACGCCTATCAGTGCAGCTAGCCTGCCCTTTATTGTTTACCTTATTTTAAATAACTCTAAACCATTCTAACTCCCAGGGCAGGGTTCTGATATCTCTATTCCCACAAATCCCAGCTGTGCTTAACCCAGAAGTGCACATTTTGGCATTTATTCTTCTCTCCTCGCTTACGTCGCTTCTTTTCTCCCTGCTCTGAAGGCTTCCATTCTCCTCCTGTCTGTCTGCTTCTAAAAGTGGGTGGGACTGCTCATTGTAATTAACTCCTGAAGATGACAGTAATGTAATGCCATTACAGAGCTCCCAACTTTAGTTATTCATATTTAAGCTGAACAGGTTTTATAAAAGAAAACTATTATCCGCATTATTCAGAAACTGCACTGTCTATGAGAGCTACTTGGAAAAGATTAAACTGAAATCCTTTCTCTGGCAGAAATTTGCTGCTTTCTAAATTTAAACATTTTGTAGAGATGGAATTTTTATTTTTTTTTTTAATTTTTTTGCAAATTTTCTCTAAAAAGTTGTTCTGTGGCCTTCCTAAATTCTACCAATTCAAGCAAACTGTCACCAGAAAACTTGACTTCCTCCAAGGTTGCTGCCAACCCTTATGAGGCTCAGCAGCTCGTGCCATTGTGTGGTGGGGACCTCAGGGCTCTTAAGCAAAGTGCCAGCTTGTAAAGAGGGGTGCCAGGCCACCCAGGCTTTTCTGGACAATGTTGAAGTTTGGAGTTTTGTCGCTTATCCAGCACTTTTTCCAGTGTGGCTTCTAGCCTGAAAACCTTCAGGTAGAATATAACATTTCTGCAGCAGGGATTTATATGAATCTCTTTATAAAACAAATAAAAAAATTATTCTTGTGCTGTTTTCCCCGAAGAGTCTCTTATCACAGGCCCCTTCATTCTCCCCATATTACTGCTGCTGGAGCATTTCCTACATCCCACTCTGTGCCACTGTCAGTGCTGTAGATGGTCCCTGTGACGGGTAACCATCCTATCCTGGCGAGCTGCTGAACCACACATTTGAGGGTGGCAATGCCAGCCACCACAAAGAAAAATGGCAGAGGAGGGGTTATAGCTGGAGGTGAACAAGAAGTGTGACATCCCTTCTTGTCTCCTAATTGCTCTTTTTGGGTTTTCCCCCCTCTTTCTTTACAAACCTCCATTGTGCCTCACTTGCCAGCAGAGAGAAGGGGAACCTGGAAGAGACTGCTGAGTCCAATCTTTCCCACTGCACTTGCTTGGCTCTAGTAGAAGCTCAAACAAAAGTGTTTCCCAAAGTTAGAATTCTCTCCATTGCTTCTTATTTTTTTTATGGCAAGACCCACAAAAACTCCTGGCAGCTTTACAGACGTGTAAATACTATTATGTCAGTTGCCAGCATCCTAACTTCTGAAGTACTTTTGAAAAGGACCAATGGCAGCTAGACCATCCACTGGTACCCCACGGACACCACACTGAGTGCTAGGGCTGACTGACCCCATAGAGTACTGGTATTGGTGCCAAACATCTCAACTTCATCCTTCTTCCAGACCCCATAAGAGATATTTAGAGGTGAAATCACTTCCCATTCCCAATCCCTAAGCACCAAGCACAGCTCTCTAAGTCAAAACAATCAAGCTTGGACCTGAGAAAGGTCTTCATATACAGAGTGGGGGAAGCCCCACCAAACGGGCCAACTTTCAGGAACAACTGAGAAATGTACAAAATCAGGTAAAGTTGCAGAGAAAGTGAAAGTGGAACTGGTCTTTAATGCAAGCAGGACATGTTACCTTGTCTGTGGTCATCACGTACAGGTTTTCTTGGGTTTGGTCAAGAACCAGATCATTCTTTATGGGTTTGTTTAGTTCAATAGTAAGAGAGCTGTACTCACTTGCAGCAGATGACAGGAACACCTATTTCATGACAGAAAGAAAGGTGGTTAATGTTGCTTTTTCCCCCCTATATCTGGCTAGTGCCATAAAAGACAATAAAACACAATTTCTACAAATACATTAACAACAAAAAGAGGACTAAGGAGATTCTCCATCCTTTATTGGATGGGGGCGGGGGGGGGAAACAGCAACAAAGGATGAGGAAAAGGCTGAGGTACTTAATGCCTTCTTTGCCTCACTCTCTAATAGTCAGACCAGATGTTCTCCAGGCACCCAGACCCCTGAACTGGAAGACAGGGATGGGGAGAAAAATGAAGCTCTCATAATCCAATTGTTTGTGACCTGCTGCACCACTTAAACACACACAAATCTATGGGGCTGGATGGGATCCCCCCAAGGGTACTGAAGGTGCTGGTGGATTTGCTTAACAAGCCACTTTCTGTCATTTATCAGCATTCTTGGCTAACCAGGGAGGTCCCAGTTAACTGGAAGTTAGCAAATACGACACCCATCTACAAGAAAGGTTGAAACACGTGATCCTTGAAGTCCCTTCCAACCTGGTATTCTCTGATTCTAAGAAGGGCTGGAAGGAAGACCCAGGGAACTACAGGCCTGTCAGTCTGACCTTGGTGCCAGGGAAGGTTATAAAGCAAATCATCTTGAGTGCCATTATATGGCATGTACAGATTGACAAGGCTATCAGGCCCAGTCAGCTTGGGTTCAGGAAAGGCAGGTCCTGCTTGACTAACCTGATGTCCTTCTAAATCAAGGTGACCCACTTAGTGGATGAGCAAAAGGCTGTGGATGTTGTCTACCTAGACTTTAGTAAAATTTTTGACACCATTTCCCACAGCATTCTCCTGGAGAAACTGCCGGCTCGTGGTATGGACGGGTGTATGTTTTGCTGAGTGAAAAACTGCCTGAAGGGCTGGGCCCAAAGAGTTGTGGTGAATGGAGTTAAATCCATCTGGTGGCTGGTCACAAATGGTGTTCCCTATGCTGAATATTGGGGCCAGTTTTGTTTATTATCCTTATTGATGAACTGCACAAGGGGATCAAGTGCACCCTCAGTCAATTTGCAGACAATACCAGGCTGGGTGGGAGTGTTGGAGTGCCCTCTGCTTGAGCGTAGGAAGGCTTTACAGGGGAAGCTGGACAGGCTGGATCAATGGGCCAAGGCCAACTCTATGAGGTACAAGGCCAAGTGCCAGATCCTGCGCTTGGGTCACTAAAACCCCCTGAAGTGCTACAGGCTTGGGGAAGAGTGACTTGAAAGCTGCCTTGCAGAAAAGAACCTGGGGCTGTTGGTTGACAGCCGGCTGAACATGAGCCAGCAGTGTGCCCAGGTGGCCAAGAAGGCCAGTAGAGTCCTGGCCTGTATCAGAACGAGTGTGACCAGCAGGACTAGGGAAGTGATCAACCCCTGTACTCAGCACTGATGAGGCTGCCCCTCGAGTACTGTGTTCAATTTGGGGCCCTTCACCACAAGAAAGACATTGTGTCTGGAGTGTGTCCTAAAAGGGGCAACAAAGCTGTTGAAAGCTCTGGAGCACAAAACTTATGAGGATTGGCTGAAGGAACTGGAGTTGTTTAGTCTGGAGAAAAGGAGGTTGAGGGGAGACCTTATCACTCTCTACAGCTACCTAAAAGGAGGTTGTAGTAATGAGGTGGGTGTGGGTCTCTTCTTCCAAGCAGTAAGTGATAAGATGAGAGGAAAGAGACTGAAGTTGCACCAGTTGCATTGGAAAAGGTTGCCCAGGGAAGAGGTGGAGCCACCATCCCTGGGGTATTTAAAAGATGTGTAGAGGTGGCACTCAGGGACATGGTTTTGTGGTGGATTTGGCAGCGTTAGGTTCATGGTTGGGCTCAATTATCTTAGTGGTCTTTTCCAACCTAAATGGGTCTATGATTTTATGATTAATGAAAATCCTCTGTTTACTCAAGTTCATGAATTCATATTAGGGAAAACATTGCAATTTGAAATATGTGCCATCAAAATCAGCAAGAAAAGCATAAAAGTAATGAAAAGAAAATGCTCACTGCTCTCAATAGCTAGCATCTGTATCAGGGTTTTTTTTGGTAAATACTGTTTTATGTTAGTGCCTTAAAATTAAAATTCTTGATTCAGAGCCTTTGCACTTCAATTTCTTCAATTTTGTAATCTTCCTTTATGGTAACCAATGGTTTCAGCTTCAAATTTCAAACCACGTAGTGGCACATGGTCATCACTCCCCTTCAAGCAAAAGACGGTATTTGTTGTTGCAGTCTTGACATTTTAACACCACAAACACACGAACCCTTGAGCCGCCCACCACACAGGCAGAATTTAGCAGAGCTCCGGCTTGGGCTTTGTGCTGCCATCTCTACTCACTGAATGGCCGGAATAACTAGGAAATGAAAAGTTGCTTTTAAACTAGTATGGGCTTGAATAGAGATAAGGCTAGAGCAGCTGTTAGATTACCTAAGGCTGTTTATATAGGGCTCTCAGTAGGTATCTAATCCTTTGGGAAAAGTGTCATTCAGGCGATGCTAATTCAATCTGTGTATCCAATAGCTGAGGTACAGCAGAAATAATGTGTTTTTTCTTTGAAATTAAAAATACCAAGCTCCAAGAGAATTTGCTCCTGGTATGTAATCTTATAAATCCCATTTACTTTTAGAGTATGTTATCACTACAATTCACAACCTTTTAAACACCTTGCAGTCTTTTAAATCCAGTTTGTTACCTTAAGAATTTTGCCATCTGATGTTCCAAGAAAGGCCACAGTATGTCCGTTCTCCACAGCCACAGTGACGGCCGTGAGATTCATCCCTTCTTTTTGCAGTACCGGTTTCTCTATAACACCATTCTTACTTCCCAAAAGGTACGGTAAGTGTTCAGAGCCACAGGGGAAATTTTTGCTTGCATTCTAATAAGGAATAGCAATACAGAGTGATGTTAAACATTCAGATCACTAATACTTAGCTAGAGAATGAAGTGCAAGCCTATTACCAGACAGTATAATACCCCTCAGAAATAGAAGAGTAGAAAGAGAAAAACAGATTGTCGCCCATTTTCCCCAAGTCAACAGGCAGCAATCAGAAAGCAGTCTTCTAATTACAAACTGCTTCAATGCTTTCATGTTCCAGGAGACATGGGGAGAGGAATTTTTTTTGTTTCTATTTCATTATAGCAGCACGGTTTAAAAAGTAACTAGTTTGTTTAATTAAAATGAACATGTCATATAGATTGGATTGACCAATTTTGTGATGAAGACTGGTTTTGTTAACACTGTTTTGTTTGTTAATTTGCTGCTATCCATGCAAAAGCAACCCACTGGCAACCGTCTTGTGAACTTCAACACATTCCCTCTTCACTATGCTTTAATCCTGAGCTGTAGGGAGTGCAACCAGAAGGAAGTTCATTCACACCTTGCCTTTGCTGCTATATTTGGTAAAAAGACTGTCTTTCTGATCTGAAATCCACCCCTCCTTTTTGCTGGAAGCCGGGACTGCTCTACTTGTCACATTCAGGATTTCTATGTTTGATGCTCACCTCAGATGCAGGGTACTGCAGTGAGTAACACTGGTGTTTAGAAGCAAAAAGTCTCCTAGCGACCTACTGTGTGAGAGAGGGTTGTGGTCTCAGAAGATGAAGGCTTCTGGGTCAATACCACCATAAGGTATTCCCATGTCCCATCTCTTCAGCTGTTTACTCCTACTCCTGGACTGTAGGCACACCACTTCTCAAGCTGTGCTCAAAGAGCTGCTTATGCAAGTGTGCAACTTGCTCAGGTTGGGGAATTAAGACATTCTCCTACAAGTTAGCTGAGTAATTTTTAAGATTTTTAGAGACATAGTATAGGGTTGGCTACAGTAATGAAAGACATGCACAAGCAGGGTTTGGGAACAGGTCGAAAGGTGTGGGCAAAAACATCATAGAGTCAACAGAGATGCTGAAAACTACCCCTCAGAG
This sequence comes from Pedionomus torquatus, assembly GCA_013398155.1. Lineage (NCBI taxonomy): Eukaryota > Metazoa > Chordata > Aves > Charadriiformes > Pedionomidae > Pedionomus > Pedionomus torquatus. Next base: position 170,973 of record VZRU01019404.1, on the reverse strand, counting down.
ACACAGTCATAAAATGAAGAACAGTATCAGGAGGGGTATAACAATGACCTCTGAAAACCTTATAATCAAGGTAATGACAAACCATAAAAAGAAAGCAAAGATGACCATCATGCTATGGAAGTATTTTGAGCCAGAGCAAAATATGAACAACACCTGAATGTAAGAAACATGCATATTTCCAATTATCTGAAAATTTAAATCCAAGAGAGAAACAACACTGAACTCCAGATATCACCTACAATATTCTTAATACTGTTTAAAAAAATTAGAAATATGTTGGCTGAAACCAGAATTGTCTCCAATGATCATCTTAAAGCTGATTATGGGTGTAACAAAACACTGCATTTGACTCAGTAATTCGCTTACCAGAAGGAAGTCTTTAAAAGAAATGCATTTATGAAACCAATATTAAGTTTTCAGTAGATATCAAATATTTTTTTAAAACCTCAAAATTATTACTATCTTGCCACTTCTTGCTTGACCTGTTCCACAACCTTCCCAACCACATTCCATTTGTACAGTGAATCCAGCTATTGAGTTTTCAGTCATCTGATCTCACTGTAGTTTAACTCAAAGCTGCCTCAAAACACACAGTTGTATATTTTCCACTAATTCTAACACAGATTGTAAAACTGATAGTGATATTACCAGTCCATGTGATGCACACGGGTTTTCTGCTGAAAAAAGTTTATAAAATGAGCTGGTATTCTTCTTAGTGTAGCAATCATTTCGGTTTTTTTCCATCTTTTCGTTGATGTGCCGCAAGGAAAACACACACATGGCAGATTTTAGAGAGCCATTATCTTTGTTTACTTTGCTGAAGAGTGCAAGAAGAACTTTGTCATCCGAGAGAGCATCCGTGGTCTGTCTCTGCTGAGCCATGCTCTCAGCCAGCTCTTCTCCCGGGGTAGTGACGTAAGCAGAGTGACAGTGGTCATAGGCACCATCATCATCCTTGCAACCCAAGTCCATTTCAAAGTAGGAATAATAATGGGCATCTTCTTTGCACAGACGCGCAATCAGTGTGCGGTTATTGACGGGCTGTTTCTCTTGCTGATTAAAAATAAAATACACATAATTTTTATCCTCAAAGACTGCCACAAATTGTTGTGTGCTTGACGAGTGATAAGCTGACTTAACAGCTGCTGAGTCTGTATACATTTCAAAAATATCTTTCCCATCCCTTTCGTAGAGCTGCCGAGTGCTGATGATAATCCCATTGTCATTTGGTCCATTCCCTTTCCCAACAAACAGCACTTGGTCGTTATTCAAGGAAGTGATCAGTCCTACAGTTGATACATTCTCATCATTGCTTGCTACAAAAGACTTTTCTCCGCTACTGTCTACATAATACTTCTCATGGCTAATGTCTTCTAGGTCTCTGATGGCACAAATTCCCTTAAAAAGGCTTCCGCACACCACAATTGTTTTATCCACTTTGTTCAGCAACAATAGCTTGTTGTAATTGTCAGTCAGTACGGCCTCTTTACATTGATTTTCATCAATGGGAGGTGTGCATTTTTTGTTGTCCTTTCTGGGACCTGTTTCTACAGACCTTATTACTTCCAGGTTTTCTGTAAGCTGATACAGAGCATTTACCACTCCCAAATAGATTATCCCAGTGTCGTTATCCACTGTTAAATGATTTAGCTCTGTAGCACTCCGGAAAAATTTCAGTTCCTCGTTTCTGGATAAGGTGATGCAAAAACAGCTCAAAATGCTCAGTGTCCAGATCCATAAAGCCATTTCTCTGTAATACCTAACAAGGGAAAGAAAATAAGAGCATGAAACATACTGAAAAATAAAATTTACAGAAAATTCAACAACATGAAAATTTTTTTCTTTTGTGATCTCAGACAAAAATGCACTTATCCTTTTGCATGTGTAGACATCATGAAGATTATGAAAAGCCTCAAATCCTGTTAATTGCCTAGCAATTTATTATATTGGAGAAGGATTACACAAGGTCATATGTCTAAATAATTATCACATAATCAATTAGATAATCAATTCCTCTGCTAAAGCACAATGAGAACAGATAATTTGAAACAACACAGAGTGCCAAGAAGTGGTATTGCCCCTCCAGACAGCTTCATACAGTGTGAATTGTTTATTTTTGAGATTTTATAAATAAGTTGGACAATCCCAGTGCTTTGGGTGGCTCAAAAGGGAAGAATTTACATAAAAAACTTTGAGACATTTGGTGTTGCAGGACTTTCCCCAGAAAGAAAAAAAACCCTTCCATTGACTACAAGTAGGTCTGGATCTGGCTGCTGATGCTCTTCGAGAAGGAGTTACACTAATCTTTCATCAATGTAAAAGCTGGGAGACAGGAGATCCCTTAATATGCAACATAGCCTTTGACTGCGGGTATGCATTACAGTCCAGCACTTCAATTCACTTAGGCACTGCAACTTAATAGTTTCAAATCTGTCTTAAGAACACCACTTAGAGTTTTATGGGATCAAGATTTTGTTACTGGTTTGGGTTTTGGTTTTTTTTGCAGAATTTTTACTTCCCAAGCAGATCAGCTGTCTGTCTGGAATTAGACAAAGACTTGAAACTTGTAACAAGGGGTATAATTTAAACCAGAAGAGTTAAATGAGGAGGCAAGACCCAACTGGCTTCCTAAGCACAAAACATTTTGCTTTCTGCAAGTGTTTAGTTCTGAGAGCAGGAAACTGAAGGTGGCATGCTTGGACACATGATGTCAGGGAGAAAAGGTAAATACTGCTTGGAGGAAGTACTGAAAAACAAATATGATCCGCAGGATTTTAATTTCCAAAGTTACCCATGTGACTGAAACCATAGTCTGATGAGGAAAGAACCTGTAAACTTACAGGGTATCTCAAGTTAAATCTGAAAATAACTGAAACTGTGAAGAAAAAGGCAAAAATATAAAACCAGAAAAGAGAACCATTTAACACAGTAACCTAACAAGTGAAAGCCATGTAGGAAGAGGAAAATAGCATTGAATGCCAAAACAAGGAACTGAAAAAAAGAAAATAAAAGTAATAATAAAGGAACCATGCTCCTGTGTCAGCTAGAACTTCTGTTTTGGTAGCAACAATAGGGACATGAAATAGAACTTCCTGAATCATCACTTATACTGGATAACTAAGGTTAAACATCAACAACCGTGCTACAAAAGTTTGAGCAGGGAGGGAAGGACTCTTGTCAGCACAAGCCATCTGCTGGCTCCCCAAACCACCCCGGCATTGCCAGCAATGCAGAAAGACAACTCCTGCCCTCCAGTATTGACTGCATTTTGCTCCTCTATGGTGAAAATGCATGTGTAACAGTGAGAACAGCTTTCCTAAAAGCAGAGTGATTCTAATTTCTAAAAAACCCCAAAACCTACTAAATGTAACTCAAGATAATAATGAAGACAAAATAAAAGACTAATTTCAATCTTGTTTTGCTAAGGCTTGTATCGCATACCAAACTGAGTACCTAACTGTAAAATGAGGTCAAAGAAGAGACAGTACATTACCGACAGCACAAATCTGACTTCTAATGATAGGTTGACCTCATATGGTGGTGACCAAGAAATGTCTAAGAATTATAACCCATTCTTCAGACACACAGACTTCAGCACATGCCCTGCAATGTAATAAAGTGCTGGGCCTCTCTACAACAACCTTAGACCCACTCTAAGGAACCCACAAGAATTCTGATACTATTTGTCAGAAGCTCCTCTTTTCTTCCTGCTCCCAAGGACCTCAATTTTCCAAAGAAGCTTTGATTCCAGCTTACATCTCCGTGGCTAAATGGTATGTTACAACGCATGTCATCTAGCTTCAAATATTTTCCCTCAGAGTTATCTGCAATGAAATAAAAAAAACAGCTTGACATAGTACTGCAATGTCGTTCCATAAAATTTTTATCATTCCACTATCTATTGCACAAGAATCAAATGCTGAAGAATTCAGATTAATTTGTTCCTGTGTTTTCCACAAGGTAATTATTGTCAGATTATTATCATCTCTGCTCTCGGTCAAAAAAAACCATAAATAGCTCTGCTTATAAAATATGCCTCAAATGAATGGAAAATAATTTATTGTACCTTAATTTCTGTACTCAGTTCACCTCCATGGTCATTTATTTCAGTGCATTAAAAAACCATTTTGTCCATTTGTGGCAGCCAGCTTAATGACACAGAGGCTGCACTTGCAGTACACCTGCCTTTGTCCCACAGACTGAACAAAGAGCCTTGCTAGTTCATGCCAGAGCCAGAATTTAAGGAAAAGTACACTTTGCACCTCTTAACCACACTCTTACGGGAGTAATTAATCTCTCTATACAAAACCCGGTACTGCTTCCTCCCTAATATTTACTGCCTTGTCTACTTTCTGATTTAAATTATCTTCTAATTTCTGACTTAAATTATTCAGACCTACATGAGTTCTCTGTTAATTCTGGGTTGGCTTTTTTTGTTCGGATTTTATTTTTTTTGGCATTTACTCCCTGCTACTCTGATCTTGTGCCAAACATCATCAGATTATCTCAGACCTCTGTGCAAGGTAACAGGTCTTCATTCTCTGTACCTACTGGTTTCATTTCCTCCCTCCTCCTTCAAAGAAAACAGTAAAGAAAAACTAAATATGCTATGGAAAAGATCCAGAACTAAATTCCCATGCACTTTTCAAATATCAGGCTTAAGGAAAGAAAAAAGCAAACAAAATGAAATGAGATGCAATCGTCTCATTCTCACCTGATCTTAACCAGGATGTAGCAGCTGGAGGAATCCTGCTATGGCCAGCTGGTGTGGTAGGACCTACAGGGCTGATTTTAATGCAGATGTCCTACTGGGTTAGGTGCTGTGGAAATGCATCAAGGAATAATTTCCTGCTGTGAAAAATCTTCTGTTTAAAATGAACAAGTCACGGAAACACAAGATAAAA
>VZRU01019404.1:146359-163366 GCA_013398155.1 Pedionomus torquatus | reverse complement strand
AAAAAAAAAAAAAAAAGTATATATATAGAAAGGTGGGTGTTAATTAAAACTAAAGTGTGGATAACATACAGACTCTCCCCAGTCTCTCAGGGATTTGGCAGGTGGCAAGAAAAGCAGGATGGCAGCAACCAAGCACTTTAAAAGAAAGCCATCAAAAAAACAGTGTTTTGCTGCTGCAAGAAATATGAAACTCCAGAAGTTCCATGAAGGAAATGTAGAATACCCAGGAGAACACTTCATACAGGGGAACTGCCATATAGTGACACTATGTCAGAAAGACACAGCTACCAGCGCTCTGCCCAGCTGCTAGATCAATTTTAATTTAAGTATCCATAACTTTATGTGTTTCTGCCCAAAGAAGACCAATAACTTTAAGTAAGCCAATTCTTCAAAAGGCATGCAGAAAAAAAAGAGCATCTATAATCTACAAGTGCAAAGTGAGTTACAAATTGCCTTCTGAGTGTTATCACCCATAAGAATCAGTATACAAACACAGCAGAGGATTGCATACAGTTGCATACCTGTATACAGTTGAAGGCAACCTTAAACTTTTCAGCCATCTCCAGCTAACTTTTTTTGGCCTTCAGTATAACTCTTGCTCTATGTTACTTCATTTCTTATATTAATTTCAGTTGAAGTGAAAGAAAATCAAGCGTTGCCTGAAATCAGAATAACTGAAAACTGAAACAAGCGGTATTCCCATAAACAATGGACAAGAAAGTCTTCAGCAAAGGAATAATCTCACCAGTTTAGCTTTAGTGGTGTTTTTGCAGAGTTGTTCCTCACTAACCATATATATACACACTGAATTACATTCTGTTACCTCATCTCATCCAGATAAAGTTTTGTTACTTGAAATTCTGGGTCTAGAGACAAATGCTTCTGCCCAGAGAGGCAGATACTGATCCGCTTTAACAGTAAATGATGCAGAGAATTGTGGTTCTCACTGCAAACTTTCCCCTAATGAAGATGACCCAAAAGACCACAAAGTGGTAAAAAAATTCATAAAAAGATGAAAAATTGGTTTAAAGACCAAAAAATTACAACATAAAAAAGGTAAACATCCAAAGACTGCACCCAAATGACTTACAGATTTTGGGAAAGTGGAATTAAAATAAATTTTTCTTCTCCTTCATTTAGATAACTTTTAACTTCTAGTAGGTTTGTCACAAGTCAAAAAGAATTCAGCTTTAATTTTTAAGCTAAAAGGAATTCAGAACAGGAATTGGAGAATGCATGTGAGGCTGGGGATGAAGAGAATTCAGCTTGGATTTCAAAGGTTCTAATTCTGTAAGAACTGTAGGTAAAGAAGAGCACTCTCCTCCCCAGCTACAGCTTTTATTATGATTTCCTAAAAACAATGAACGAAGGAGCTCCCTGCTTCAAAGAAGAAATCAGCTAGAAAAACAATCCATGGGATTCAACTCATTTCCTTAGCAATAGGCTGGAAAAATTTTGGAGACAAAACAACTTAGTTTGTAGTCAATGGCATAGGTCCAAAATTGGTTTAGTAGAACCACTGAGAATAGGGACCACAGTGATGGGTGTCCATCAGTTGTGACGGTTTGCTATTAGCACATGGGACCTGTGAGCCAGTGAGATGTAGGATGTAACTTTGTGAAGGATGAAAACCTGTATTAATTTCAATGGAAGTTGTGATAGCCTGTACTACTCAAACATAAAAGGAACAATTTCCCTTCTCTTTCACTGCTCTTCAAAACACATTTTGCTAAGATATAGAACGTCCTTCTATGGGACAAACCATCCCATCTAGCCAAACTGCTGGAAAAGTGGCAAAAAATGGATAAATACTTATAATATAGATTTTACTCCTGATATGGAAGACAAGAGTTTTACTTACTTTCACAAGGCAAATTCTAAATTTCTTTTCCTAATATTTTTTTGAGTAATTTTCAGTAATTTTTTTTTGTTGTTGTTGTTGTTGTTTTGTTTTGTTTTGGTTTTGGTTTGTTTGGTTTTTGTTTTTGTTTTTGTTTTTTTTTTTAATATGTGTAATAGATATATTGATATGGATCTTTTACAAGGACTGGTTGGAAATTATGGATTTGCCAAGAAAAAAATGAATGTGCATTTTGCAGGTGTTTTTCTGCAATCTCTGGGTAAAACAAATGAAGCCACATGGAACCACTAACTCAGGTTACTGAAACTAAAGGTTTCCTATACCATGGTTTCATCTGCAAAAATCACCTGTATGTACTCTGAGGCCCAAAGAGGAGTAAACCTATCGCTTGCACCTGCAGCATCAGCAGAGGCCAGTGGTGGCTGGGAGGGGACATTGTGCACAGGACAGTTCCCCTGGGAGAGGAGCAGAGGGAAGAAGATCCTTACATCACTCTGGAGACTCTCATCTTTCAGAAGACCTGAGTATCAGCAGCACCTCTTGCAAAAAGAGCTCAGATAACTCACTCCCTGAGAGAGGCCATTAACTCAAGCAGCTACTCAGGCATCCCACAGCCTGGCTAGCTGAGCTCAAGGGCAAAGGGACAGGTTTGAAAGGATTAACCAATATGGCACGCACAAAGCCACCAAAATAGTATGCAAAGACTTTTCTTGAGCCTTACCTACTAGGTCACCCCTATCAAGCTTCCTACAAAGGCAGAAGATGAATCTTGAGAATCTGTACCACCAGTCATGTTACCAAAGATCACCCAACCTGTCACCTTGCTTGTGTCTCCCAGCCTCCAGGTGAGGAAGACAGCAATGAAACAGTGGATCTCATCCAGCTCCAGTAACTTGTGCAACTACAGAATAACAGTATTCCCACATACAAATAGAGCAGCAACCCAAACAGAAATGTTTTCCTGTTTCTAGATCTTTCCAACACAGAAAAGGTCTCTCCAGGCACTGCAATAAAATTAAGAGGAGCACAACTGCTTTTCACAGTAGGTCCTGTATCCACCAGCATCCCAGCCATTTCCCCACCAAGGACTCTCATGAACTTGGTGCAAAATAGGCAGGGTTGAGTCAAGAGTTTAAGTGAGCAAATAGCTAGCAAATTCAGAGTTCACATTAATAATTATGTCATTAGCTTCAAGCTAAATTAATAACACTATTAGCAGTCTGAAGCAAACCTTTCATCCGCACACACCTGAACTCCAAAGTGTTTAATATTCTGAGCCAGATCCAAATTCAGAGCAAGAGGGAGCAACGTGAGTCTTAATTTTTCAACTTGGAGTCACTCAAAAGAGCATTAACAACAGGTAATGAGACTTACAAATGCACAGATTTTGAAATTGCACTCAAGAATTTCCAATAATGTGCTGTCTCTGCAACATCAGCAGGTAAACAAAAAAGAGCAGTGCTTTGCAGGTATATATGTGCTCTTAGAAGCAGAGCTGTGCTACACAGAGCTGAACTCTAATGAATTCCCTGGTTTATTCCCTGCCAAACATTTTGAACATCTGATATACCATGGATTTTGCCATAGTTCAAGGGTGGGGTTTTTGCTGCTCTTGGAAATCAAAACAAAATTCTCCTAAGTGAAAGTATCTTCAAGAGTTTGCAGTGCCAAGTAGCTTTAAAAAAAAAGCCAGTAAAAATAGCTGCTGTGGAAAAGACCTCATTCCATGGTGTAGGCTATCAATTAGGGAGTACAAACCACTCTGAGACACAGGTAGCTAATGCCTGAAAGGTCTCTTCATATCCTAATTTTTATTATTGGAATTTTTATTATAAAGACAAGTGTTTGCATTATGACCTTAAATAAGAAGGCTGCACATACACAATGCAGCCTCGCTGGTGCAGGCAGGAGCACACACAGGGATGAGAGACGCTGTCAAAGCAGACCTGTGTTTCTGCCCTCCTAGACCACACCTCCCTTTCAGTATGGGCTTCTAAATTCATCCTTCCATCTTTTTTTGTGTTCTCTCAGTAGAAATGAAGCGCTCATTTTAATGAGGCCTCGCTTTCTCAGTATTACAAAGATGTAGTTGATCTGCAAGAAAAGCAGACGAGTGACGTCTTTAATAGCAAGCAGCTGACTCGGCAGGAATCTGAGCCCACAGAATCCCCTTTGACCTGCTTTGTGGTTTTCTTAAAGCCATGAGGTCTCCTAATTAACAAAAATTTAGGTTTTTATTTATTTTTTCCAACCTCATTGAGCACTAAGGCCAGTGATGCTCTATGGACCAACATTCAGCTCCATCAGTCTGCAGTTGGCACAGGGCCACCTACCCCTCCAGACACTCCCGAAGTTGCTTACAGACATTTTTACAGTCCCTGATCCTGCAAGTAACCAAACCTAATTTGGTCCTAAGTGTAAATACCCACTGTAGCATCTAAGCTGCCCAAGTTTCGAGAGGGGATGGCTCCCTGCAGCAAACACTCTGCAAGGCAGCCAGAGAAGCCCAGCAGAAAGCAGGGAGCACCCCATGCACAACCACCAGCTCCATGCAAGCCCTGGGCTATTTTACCCCTTCTGCAATTTGGGAACTCTTTTGTTTTCTTTTAGCCAAGAGACCAGCAGAATGTGAGAGAGAGAGCCTGAAGCATGGGAAGGAAAACCCAGGGAGTTAGGATGCCTTTAATTTGATGGCTTTCCCTGCAATAATAAGGGTACTACAGCTCAAGGAAAAAAATGCATTTATACTGATAGTAAAAGGACTCTGTGTCACCAGCTCCACACTACAACAACGAATTACTTGTTTTCAGTGCTAAGGTCATCTTCAAGGACTGGTTTCGGACTTCCCCTGGAAGAAACAAGAAAGGAGGCGGATATTTTTTCCAGTGTGGGGGAGTCTGAGCATGACCATGTGGAAAAGAACAGAAACTATTCTGGCTTCTTCCTTGCCAGAACCAGTTCTCTGTTGCAATTAACCATTAATCACATGCACAAAAAGCAACCAAATCAAAAGGACGATGTTTCCAGTATGTGTGAAGCTTTACTTTCCCTACAAATTGCACAAGTGAGACTTGAGAGACTCCCAGGGGTCACAGGCAGCTGATCCATCCAGCCCTGCCCTCCTCCACAAAACAGAAGCACCAAACCACGCTCAGGATGCCCAACGCAGCCTCAGCCTTTTCCAGTGGCAGCAGCTTGAATCTGCACAAACCACTTGCTGACTTGAGGGTGGTGAGAAGAGAGCTGGAAGCAGCCAGGAATTTCCTTGTTGTGATATCGCTGCACAGGACAGAAAAGGGACTTTCGAAGCTAAGCAGTATTTTGGCATAAGGCAGAGCCATAGGTTTTTTTCTTCCTGTTACCTTGCAATGTCATGCAACTTAATAGAAGAATCGTGTACAAGCAACAGTAATAAGGCTGTATGAAATTCATCCCATAAATCAGTGGGATAAATCAATTTTAACCCATAAATGAATAAAACATAAATATAGCAAGTAATTAATGAAGCCCTATGCCACAAAATCTGTTCCCCCTAATTCTGCTCTGGGCTTGATGGTGTTTGTCATGTGACTCCCTGCCTTATCATACTTCTTATTCTTCTCTTTCTCCTGATTTTGTTTTCCCATTTAGGTTTAACAAATCCCTGCATTCTTCATTTTAATGTTGCTATCTGGCTGTGCCAGTGATTTATCCAGAATTTCTGAGAGGTGGGACAGAAGTTCTATGGAAATGGGAAGCTGTCAACCGCACTTAATGGAGTACTACAATATATATTGTACTTCAGCAGCTGATAATGCAAACAACAAAGAGAGAGAGGCAGAGGAGGATGGGGAAAATTCTTGAAATGGAAAGTTTATTGAATGTCAGGAGCCAAGAAACACATAGCTGTGGAATGGAGAATTTTCCTGGCTTCTGCTGCTAGAGATAAATTGCAGAGGTTTGTCTGGTTCATCGTTCTTGAAATTCTTTAAACTTTCATTTGGACCATTTGTATGTCCATGGTGGTATTGCTCATTTTGATTGCTCTGAGATTAAAGTCTTGTTTTTTTGTTTTTTTTTTTTTTTTCTTTCTGCCCTTCAAATTAATGTTTATGACAGCTTTTATAAAGCCCTTTTATTTTTCCTCCCTTACACATCTTTTCACATCTTCCTACAACTCCTCCTCCCTCTACCTTCTTTTCTTCTTAGTCACAGCCTCTGAGTTTTCCTCTCCTACGGCTGCTGCTACTACAGCTTGAATGCTCTTCTGGAAACTCACTGATGACAAAGCAGGAGGTAGAATAAAAAAAAAAAAAAAAACAGAAGGAAAAAAAAAAAAAANTAAAAAAAAAAAAAAAAAAAAACAGGAGGAAAAAAAAGAACAAGAACCTCCAGTGATTTTCAGACCTCAATGGGGAGCTCAGGCATACTGGCTGCCTCATTGACTTCCTATCTCTTTTCAAACCTTATCTGGAAATGCCTCTTTTGTTTCCCCCTGTGTTTTCAAAGAAAAGAAAAATAAGAGTCATACTTGAGCTTCATGGCACCTCCTGATTTTGCTCAATGTTCATTCCAGCTTGCAGAAGGCAGGCACTGAAGAGATGGTGCCTTCCTGCCCCAGGGAGGCAAGAAGAGATAGAGGTCCATGGTGCAGGTGAAGCAGAAACAACAAACTGGGGCACGGGCTGCTTCTGCTCACAGACAGAGAACTCCTGCAGCTGAGAGGCAAGCTGGGACAACATGGGGAGACAGGCAACAACAAACCAGGAGCAACTGGGAGGAGAAGAAGAGAAGCGTATAAAGGGGCATGTGGTAAAATATTTGGAGAAGCTTTGAAGGTTGTGGGGAGAAGAGTGAAATAGAATCTACAAGAAAGAGGGCTTGCAGGAAATTGAACGTGCTAAGATAAATACCACACACACTAAAAAAGGGTTAAGCACAGGAGGTGCAAACAAATCTACAGCACACTGTGTGTTACCAAGTTGCATTTGATTGTACTTATTCATTTATCCGTCATGATTTTCAGCTGCCATAGGTGAACAAAGACAAAACAGAATTGCAGCATTTTGACTTGTGTTTACCTTTCTTTTTTAATAAACACGTGAGGCTCATCTAAACGAGTAAGGAGTGTTCCTGGCTCTCGCTGAGCAGCACTGGCTTGTACTGATCCAATCTGCCCAGACAGACATTGCGTGTGTCCACTTCTATGATTCTATTCATTATATTTCACTCCAAATTTATATAACCAGTTAACCAGTAATTTGCACAGACCTGACAGCAGCAGTCTACCTGTGCCTGCCTATTTAAGGGTCTGCTGGCAAAAGCATTATAAAACTCCCTTTTTATGGGTACATAACACAGTCATAAAATGTGTTTTCCAAGGTTCTGAACTGTCCGGCATGATTTCATCTCCAGGAGCACTTTATTACAAAAAAGGAGCATGATACAATTCGGGATGAAAATATATCACCAGCCATTTCACACTGTTCCCTGCCTAACCCCTCCAAAACAGAGATTCTTCCTTTAAAACTGGAAGTCCTTGACCACACTGAACACAGAGCTACATCTGCAGAGCAGCTCTAACACTTAGGACAGATATGGATAAAACCAGCCAATTTGCATAGGTGGGCTGAGAGCCTGCTCCAGCTGAACCTGCCAATCAGGCCAGTGCTGAGGGCTCTAACAGGATTTAGGTGATGCATAAAATTGTAGAGAAACATAGAATGCTTTGGGTTGGAAGGGAGCTTTGAAGATCATATAGTTCAACCCCCTCTTCCATGGGCAGGCACATCTCTCCCTAGACCTCAAAGATGCTTAAAGCCCCATCCAACCTGACTATAAGTCCTTCCAGGGATGGGGCAGCCACAGCTGCTCTGGGCAACCTGTTCCAGTGTCTCATCACCTGCATCGTAAAGAATTTTTCTTCCTTGTATCTGATACAAACCTACCCTACTTCAGTTTAAAACTGTTACCCCTTGTCCCATCACTACAGGCCCTGCTAAAAAGCCACTCTCCATCTTCTTATAGACCCTCTTCAAGTACTAAACAGGGTTCCTTTATGCAGGGTGCAATTTTTACTTGGAAATGCTGCTGTCCAGTAAGAGCACAGGCCTTTTCCTCTCTGCCCTGAAAAAGAAGCATAGGCCTAAGTCTCAGAATTTTTCCATATAATTACTGGTCCCAGATTTACAATTTTTGCCTGTCTCCTCAAAGGCTTTCAGGAACTACAAGTCATGTCCTTAAGATCAGAGGATACAATTTGAGATGCATGGAAGTAAATAGTGACAGACTATTTACTAAAAGCAGGCCAGCCCTTAGACTCCTAGCAATAGCAATCCAGGGTTTGGAGGATTTCTTTATCTGCTTGCTGATTTTGTGATAAAACCATTCTCAAATAGTATTTCTACCTAAAACAATTTCAAGACTCAGAAATACATCTTTGAAGAAAAAAAAAAATAAATATATATGTATAAGGGAAGGGGGAGAAAGCACTGTTTGAACTGTAAATAAAGCATCTGGTTTCGGTTTCCTAACACTCAGAGTTGGCTCCTCCTAAGAGCTGGTAACTCTAAACCCCCTGTATCCTTGATTGATGAGCTGGGCCAGCTACACTAAAATAAAGGAGCAGCATTTTTCATGCTTCTGGCAGCACAGTGAGTCACCTATTGCTTAAGTGAGTGCTGCCAAGGCATCCCTATGAAAAAAAAAACATGGCAAAAGATGCAGACCCATGGTGAAGCCATGCAAATTCTTACTACTTTCTTACCAGAGGTGCCACGGAATGATTTGAGTACATTTGCCTTGCACAGTCCTGCTTATGGAGAGAATCCATTTCCTGACCCCATTTCATTTTGATGTTTGAATAAACACAAAGGTATGCTCTGTGAAACAGTCAATGCTAACAAATGGAAAAGAGGTCTCGACCGAAACTACTGACTCCCCACAGACCTGATGTAAAATGGTGCCAGATATGGTCCTGGTGGTGAGACCGAGACACCCGCTTTTTCATGCTGCAGCTTCTGCTGCTGCAGAGCGTGGTTGAACCCTGGTTGTAATCCTGGTTGAGTTTCTTCTGTGTGTTTGTAGCAGGACAGAGAGGCCACTGCAAGGCTGCTCAGCAGCTGGTGGGAACATTCTTGTTCTCACTGGTAAGCATACTTGGACACATGAGTTAGTGGAGCCACTAAGGGCTGACTACATTATACTAGGCAAATAGAGAGTAGCGTAAATCCTCCTCCTTGCATGACCAGTTTCATCCCACAACCCTAATTATTCAGGCAGCCTCCAAAGATTTCTGCTGGGCGGCTTTCGTCATGCATCTTCTGAGCTCTTAGGCTAAATGTTTCTTTTATGGCACCCACTGATGTGGTTAAAAGGTCTAATCCAAATATATTTTACAATGTTTGTTTTGTACGTGGGGTACTTCAATATATATTTTTTTTTTCCAAACTTGAATTTACAATGGCCACTCAATGTATTTAGAAACTTTGTACAGTAGATAAACTCTAAATTCAAACAGAGCCTGCACACTTTCTAATGGAGAATATATATCTAGGAAATTCTTCAAACATGATCACCATGCATAAACACTTTTCTTTAACTGAAAGCAAATAAGCCGAAGATTTATAGCGGTACATTAAGACATAAAGTTTATAGCACTGATATGTAGGGATAATAGGAAATATGCCACGATGCATGTCGTCATTGAAAACAGAACTTGCATCGCCTTCCAAACCCTGAAGGACAGTCAGAATTATAGTGTTTAATATATATACACTGAAGCATTTATTTGGATGGTTTTATTTCCAAGTAACCAGAATACATAGCTTAATTGTTTCAGGAGCACTTCTGATTTTACGTATAGTGCATAAGGAAAAAACAAACTCCTATTGCAATAGCAGAAGACTGCAAGTTTTTGTTCAGGCTGTGTATTTCATGAGAGAAATCCCTCTATAGACTCAAGTAAAAAGGAACAAATTTATGTGCTAGTTTACCCTGTGAAATATTCTTTCTAATCCCTGTAAAAATATGCTTCATGCTAATCCTTCTGCCTGAAAGCATTTTTGCAGACAACTTTGAACATTTCTATTAGCTTTAAGCTGATCTAATTTCTCTAATTTTCATCCGGTTTCTTAGGATCTGTCTAGATATCAGATTTGTACAGTTGATCTGGTTTTATATAAAACCCTTAAACTGGTACACTTTAATTTCTCAAGCAGACATCTGTCTTCATCTGCGTCTTGTAAAGAACTAAGTACCTTCTTGGCCCTTAATTAATTAGCAGCAATGACCTACACATCAGGTAGTAATAGCATCCAATTAGTGGAAATGTATGATGCTTGCAAAGTACTATCAGTCACATCATAGTAGAGAGATATGTGCCCATTCAGGCTGTATGCCCTGGTTGTGAGGTACCAACAATCTGTAGCCATGACAGAGTGCTAGCACAAGACTAAAAATTCCTACCCCTTGGCCTAATCTTTTCAATGTGAATTTCTAAAGACATTCAGATGCTAATATTTTGTGCATTTATGACTGCCATCAGAAACATCGTATCTCTAAGCTTTAAATATGCCTATCATTGGGCTCATGACAGTAGGATAACCATGGAGGTTTGTTAAACATGCAAGGCTAGAACCTGCTGGGCACAGGAAGGCTTTGAAGCATTGGAAACTCCCCTGTGGAAGTGTTTTCCCTTCCAAAATAAATCTGGGAACAAATCCCAGAGGCCAAAAATCCCATTTCAACACCTGGAAATTGCAGTATGACTGAGCTCTCAACAAGAGACAAATTTCCAACACGTTTTTGCTGCACGTGTACAGAGCCTGTGGAGTCACATCAGAGGAAGCTTCACTCTGAGACATAAATAAATTGTATATCCTACAAAGCTTTGCAAATTGTTTTGTTAATACAGTCTACCATCAAATAACGATGCACCATCTCCCACAGAAAACAGCAGGAGTTGCACATGTGTATCTGAGGACAGATTTTTCTCACTTGCTTTCTATAGGACTTAAACAATGACAAAAAGAAAAGCCAGTGGGAAACTCAAACTTGCATTTCTCCATTTGTTTGATGGGAAAAGAGCAGGCATGAATTATAACATAGATATTCAGAAATTAGTTACTGCAGTACTGAAATGTAAGTATGTCTGAGATTACAAAGACCTTTCTTTTTGTACACTTTTTCAAGGTATCTCTGAAATCTGTGTTTGCTTGTTCTGAGAATTCAAGTAGCAGCAACTCATCAAGGCTTTGCCTCTGTACTAGTTCTGTGTCAGCATCAGTATCCTGGTTTCAACTGGAATAGAATTAATTTTCTTCCTAGTAGCTGGTATAGTGCTGTGTTTCAGATTTAATATGAGAATAATGTTGCTAACACACTGATGTTTTAGTTGTTGCTGAGCAGTGCTTACACTAAGTCAAGGACTTCTCAGCTTCTCATACCAAACCATCAACGAGGAGGCTGGGGTTGCACAAGAAACTAGGAGGGGATATAGCCAAGACAGCTGACCCAAACTGGCCAAAAAGAATATTCCATACAATATGATGTTGTGTTGAACAATAAAACTGGCCAGAGGGTCACGGCTGCTGCTTGGGGACTGGCTGAGTCTCTGTCAGTGTGTGGTGAGCATTGTACATCACTTGTTTTATATATTATTTTATCATCATTATAATTTTCCCTTCATTTTCTGTCCTATTAAACTGTCTTTATATATCAACCCATGAGTTTTACCTTTTTTTCAATTCTCTCCCATCCCACTGGGGAAGAATGAGTGAAGGGCTGTGTGGTGTTTATCTGCCTGCCAGGTTATAGCACAACAATCCGAAAAAAGCTGGAGTTCATTCAGGTTGAGTACACTGCCATTTGATACAGTTAACGTGACAGGCAAGTGAACTCCTGATATTGATTCAAAGAAAGATGGCACAGAAAAGGGTTGATACCAAAAGATGGAACCAAGCTGGACAAGGGGCCCGAGCAAGAAGGTTTACTCCACCATGCAGTTGAAGCCTCAGTCTCCTCCACGCTGCAAGACTGGGGTACAGTGTTTTTATTCCTTTGCAAAGGATGTGATGCATGGGTGAAAAACATCACATAAAATGAGAACTTATGTCATGGCAAGATTCAAAAAGCCAAAACAAGCACCCAGAGAGCTACAGTACTTTGCTAAAATTAGCCACAGTATTAAACTTTCCTTAAAGTTTTGGGTAAACATTCTCAGGCAGAAAATTCATATACATTTAAGACAGATTAAATTGGAGTGTCTATAAAGGACAGCCACTGCCCTTTGGCTAGTCCCTGCTCACAGCAATAAAGAGAAGGCCTGAAGTCCACCACTGTCTCCAGCTCTGCTGCCTCACGTGGAGGAGGACAGAGCCAGGACTCTGCCTCCTGCTTGTGCTGGTCTCCCTAACCACCACAGTGACATGGTGGGCCAGATTCTCATGGAGGCAAAACAAGGGCTTTTAATGATGGTCTCTTGGCATCAGGTCCAGTCACACATGATCATTAAAATCTGGTATGCAAGAGCAATACTTCAATGCTTTTAGAAAGCACTACATTTGTGTAGCAGGGAAATTATCATGCTAATTAGTCCACGTTGACCAGTACATGTCCAGCCACCCTCCTCTCCCTGCTAACTTGATGTTTGAAAGCATCCATCATCAAAATGCCAAGGAATTCTCATACAGTCTCACCCACTGACTAGTGAAAGCACTAAACTGCCTTCAGAGAAAATAATCGATACATTTTTAGCTCCAGCATTTATAGATTTGCACGGCTTTTCTTATGGTGTGATATCCAGCAGGCTGTAAAACTACACAGTTAGATGAGTGCATTTATTTAGGTTTCAACTTTATCTATACTTGTCTCATTTGGCTTTTAAATAAGATTTTTGAAATAAGGCATTTAAATACTTTTAAGTCAATACTTACCATTTACAATTGTTTAGTTTGAGTATAAATATTTATTTAGACATAGTTAAACTTATGTCAAATAAGAGTATTTAGCTAAATTGATATAATCATTCAGTAACATTAAATCAACTTGGGAATTCAAAAGTAAAAGCATTAATAGAGCACAAAGATTTGCAGAAAAGAATGAAATGAGAACATGGTGAGAAGTCATTTACTTTCTAACTCTCCTGAGAAACTGGCCAACCTCTGGGACATGTCCCCTCCCAGCATAACCACCCAGACGACACAGCTATAGGGAAACTGGAATGAGGATAAGAATTGCCTGTGTTGGGTGCATTGGCTATTTCATTGAAATAATTGATCCCTGATGCTAAAGTTAGTAACACTGGTGGGATCCAAGTTCTCCAGACATTAATGAAGTCTCTCTCACTCTCTGGATTTAAACTGTGTCTACTGCCACTGCACAGTGCCTTCAGCAAGAGAGGCAGTGGTTTAATATTAAAGCACTGCAAGTGTTCAAACTCAGGAGGTTGTAATTCAAAGAGCAAAGCAAGGTCACCTTGCTCTGTCTCACCAGTATGTAAAGCATGCTCATTGCCACAGGATGAGCTGGGAGAGGGGGACCGGATCAACACCTCCACACAAAAAAAACCAAAAAAAACCCATCAAGACAAGTACGTCCCTGACTTCAGAGACCATTGCTAGATCTGAGTATCTCTGGAAAAAAAAAACACTAGCTCTATTAGGTGATTAAACAAACACTTCCCCCCTCAAAAATAGCTCTGCTCAGCAGGACCGTTGTTTGCTTATTTGAAAAAGTTCTTTAACTTGTAATGTCTTTCTTGCATCCTTCCAGTCTAGGTCAAATCCTAAGAACAAATTCAAGAAGCGCTGACAAAGCAGTCTGCCATACTCAGTGTTAGATGGCTGATTTCACTGTACCAGCCACCTGAAACACCACTGAATCTGAATCTGACAGCCACATCCCCAGTGCCTCCTGCACAGCAAGCACAGGTAACACAGCTCAAAGTGCTCTGGGTATTGTACCAATGACACAAACGTAACATTTTATTAAGGGTTTGTATTAGCCTTTAAGCAGCAGTGTGACAGGAAAAGAAGATCTACTTGGAAGAGACAACCACCTTTGTCTAAAAGAATCAATGGTCTTTATTCCCTCCAGCACTGCTTCTAGGCATCACTATGAGATGACCATAAAACTATGGTAGATGAATATAGAGAAACCTCTTCATTTCTACTCCAAGCCAGGCCTCTCTCTTTTATACATTCTCAAGTACTGTAACAATATTCTTACGCAACTCCCACTGTGGTCTAGGTAGCCTGACAGGTATCATCCACTTTTATTAATAACTCTTTGTTTAAACTTACTGGAACTGCTACTTGATTTATGAAGTCCTTTGCAAGCTTCAGAGTGATTTGCACAAAATTGCTATGATCTGCACTTAGGAATTGCTTCACCCAACCCTGAATGAGTCGAATGACACAGTACCTATTGTTCTAGCGTCACCAACCCTAACCAACAACATCTTTTGACATATGACCTTGTCCAATTAAATAAACAAAACAAATTAGATAGGCAAAAGGTAATTATTAGGGCTAGATGGTGGCCAATTCACTGAAGCAGAAGGACCGTTCTCTCAAAAAACCTTTATGTTGTTTAGCAAAGTTTAATGACTGGAAGCTTTCAAGAGCTTTTCACTGTACAGTGATGAAACATCCAAGTGTACGGCACTCCCTTCATACCACAGCATGTGACAGTTGTGAAGTCTTGGGCAAGACTGCTTCTTTTAAAAAGATGCTTGGAAATAAATGGCTTTCTAACCCATTCCTTTTTAGCCCTAATCGCCTATATCTTAATTGGACCCTAGTTATTTGAACCAAGTATAGGTAAATAAGGAATCAGGACTGTGCTGCTACATTTATATCATTATTTTTCCTTTCATCCTGGGGAACTGCCAAATCCCATTTCTTATGGAAGAATTTGAATTGTTTTTCACTATCCCTGACTTATTTTCCAGGGGTTTTTCNAATTTCAACCACTATTCCCCTCATAAACATCTACAGAGTGAAGCGTATTAAAGCTTTTTTTTTTTTTTTTTTTTTTAAATGAAAGAGAGAGTAGGAAGAAGGAGGATGGTGAATAAAAGCAAGAGAGATAACTTAGAAATAAGTAACCTCCTAATGGTCCATCACAATTACTAGAAAAACTACATTTCTGCATGGTAAAGCCTTGATGCCAGAGCCCAGAGATATCAGAGGGAAGAAAAGGGTCTTAGTTCTTCTATGTGGAGCTGGATACTCAAATCCTTTTTGTAGATTTAAACTCATCTTTTTCTGTATAAACATGAGATCTATCACTTGGTCATTTCTCACTGAGACAGGTTCTCAAACAAGCCTGTGCCAGTGCTGCCCCATCCCACTCACCCAAAGGACTTCATCATGAAAAATCCCTGACCTCTTCCAGATGGAACAGGATGCAGCAAGAATGAGCGAAATATTTGTAAGGGTCACATCCTCTCTGAGCAACCTTTCAAATCCCAGCCACCAGTTGGCCATACACTCAATTTTTTGTTCCTGGTGTGTCTGAAGGAAGTCTGGGTATAGCCTAATCTGGCAAGTCACTCTTCAAAAACCTTTATTAGCCTGCCTAATTGCATTGAAACTTTAATGTTGAACCTAATGGAGTTAAAATGATGTTCTAATTTTCTGTAGACAGAACTTTAGAATCATTATGGAATCAGCTTTATAGGCTCATAGAATGGTTTGGGTTGGAAGGGACCTTCAAAGATTATTTTGTCCAATCCCCCTGTCATGGCCAAGGACATCTTTCCCTAGATAAGTTTGCTCAAAGCCCCATCCAACCTGACCTAGGATATTTCCAAGGATGAGGGATCCACAACTTCCCTGGGCAACCTGTTCCAGTGTCTTGTCATTCCCACAGAAAAAGAACTTCTTTATATGCCCAATCTAAAATCTTCCCTCTTTCACTTTAAAACAGTTGTACCTTGTCCTGTCACTAGAGGCCTTAGTAAAAAGCCCCTCTCCATCTATTTTATAAGACCCCTTTATATACTTAAAGGCTGCAATAATAGCTCCCCAGAGCCTTCTCTGGGGTGAGCAACCCCAATTCTCTTGGCCTCTCTCCATAGGAGAGGTGGTCCACTCCTCTGACCATTTGTGTGGCCCTCTTTTTGACCTGTTCTGGGGACTCCAAACCTGGATGCGCTTCTCCAGGCAGGGTGTACTTTGAATGATGCTTCCCAGTTTTCAGTAGCCTCCCTGACTCACAACACAGATACTTCACCTGTCTTTCCTGTCCCTGACCCACTCACTGACCCTGTGCTTCCAGTCTCCCCATTGCCTCCAAGGGTTTTACTCTCCCTGCCCCCTCAAACAACCTTCCTCCTTATACACTGAATGCGAATATGTAAAATTCTTAATTTTGGTACCTCATGCTGGGGAAAACAAATAAATAATCAAATAAATGGAAATGCAACCTGTTGCAAGCCCACTGTGCCTGTCCTGCAGCTCTGGCCTCAGTTGGGTGCTGGCCTTTGCTGTGGCCCTGGGTTACGCAGCTTCAGACAACCACTATTTTCATGTCACGGTAAGACCTAGGGGCACCACTGGGATTCAGAGCAGACAGACACAGCCTGATGGCAAACTGTGCAGTCTACACTGACTTGCTTGTGATTGACAACCAATTGCTGCATCCCTCATCCCTACTGAAATGCCCCTTGGTGCGAGCCTTCCCCCAAAACATCTTAAGTTTACATGTTATTTAATAACAACCCAATATAAACAAACAGTTGTCATGAGCAAATATCCGATTCTGACTCTTGAAATTATTTCAGTAAACTTTTCTTCCCCACTCAGATATATTTTAGAGTAATTAGAGAGAAGCTTCCTGTTCAAAGGAGCAGCCCTTCCCCATCTATTGTCACACCTTGAGGAGAACAGTATTTAAGCAATGTAGGTACTATTAAGATTTGAGATTCCATCCAATTAAACACCGATACAAGAGGAAAATTATCCTTTTAACAGATTACTAACAGCACACTGGTTTCTGTTTTCCACATGGGATCTTGAAAATTGAATGGCTACATGGAGCTCAACATTTTCTACTACTTCAGTGCAGAAATGGAGCAGAATTAGGAAACAATTATTGATAACTATGCAACAGTGGACCCATAAAAGCTCCATGGGTAGGACCAATCTAAGGAGAAAGAAATG
>VZRU01019404.1:133767-146330 GCA_013398155.1 Pedionomus torquatus | reverse complement strand
TTTTTTTTTTTTTTTTGGCTTGCACAGTTGGAAATTCATTCCCTGCTGTTTCATATTTCCTATACTGATTAAAAGTGTTACCTTCTGCATTATTCTCTTCAAGGCCTGGGTTTGCTGGGTGAAAGCATCATTAGAAATAACAGGCAGAGAAATGGAGCTGAATTGAAGAATTTTTTCACTATATGAGCAGAAAAATGTATTTTCTCCAATGTTTTATACATGGCATAAATTGCTTTTCCACATCAAAGTCAAGACACATTCAAATAATGACTTAATGCAAGAATCTCAAGGATAAGATATTTACATTTTTAGGAACAAATGGACTTATAACAAAAATGCTGGGTCGTAATACTGGTCAGCACCAAAACCTGGTTTTCTGGGAAATCTTCTGAAGATCTTTCTGCCCTCTTTTCTCTGCAGAGTTGTCAGGAACTGGCACAATCGACTACCGCATAATTCAAGAGAGTTTTACATCTCAGTATGGGAAAGGAATCAGAAATTTCTTTCAGCTAAACCTCTCACTTTCTCATCTAGGAGAAACTTTTCTGTAAAGCATCAACAGTCTCACTATTATTCTAATAATTGTGTTTTAGAGGTGAAAAGAGCAGGTTGGTTCTCTACTGAGCTGTGTCTGCCTAGTAGAGGTAAGCAGTAAATAACCATGCCATTAGCTTGCTCAAAAATGTAAACAATCTAATTTTAGTGAGAATGGCAGAGGAAGATAAATACAAGGGATTCAATTAATGCTGATGCTAGGAGTTGCAGTAGGAAGTCAGCACTTCTTAAAACTTTGTTCATGCTGAGATTCCATGAGCTTCCAGTCATTTTATCCTGTTTACATTATGCATTCTGGCAGAGTGGTGACCCACATAACCCCCACATTTTTCTCTTAGATTTACTGTTAAAAAGTAGGGCTCAGGTACAACATTTTTTTTGACTTGTGGCATTCCTGTGGCATATGGAGTTCAGGGGTTGCCTAGAAATACAGGACCACCAAAAAATATTTTTTTTAACATTAAGTTTTAAGAAGTTTTATCTCGATGAAATCTTGGGAATGAAATTCTCCCAAGATGCAAGAATATGCTTTTTTTCAGTCCCGTTTTAAAAATATGAACTTTAAATAGACAAACAGGAAACTGTTTCTCTTCAGTGTGTCTCTTAAAAGAGCCCTAGACTCTTTGGCCAGCATTTATAGGAATGTTTCAACACCTCCTGATCTACTGAAGTTCTGCTTTCTATAAATGGGTTAAAATATGTAGCATCACTTTTAATTTTATTGTTTCTTTCAAATAGACATGGGTGAATTTCAGTAATTGGCCTTAGGAGGAAATTGGCCAATTTATTCCATGTTAACAGCTACATGTTGAAATAAACCATTCTTAGTGCTACAATGACAAAAAAATGGAATTAGCATTCCTAAGGTTTATTTGTCATACCAGCATGCTGCTGTAACTTCTGCCCATGTATACCATTAGTTTACTATTCTGCCCCCCCCCAATTTTGCCAGAATTCTGGATTCTACAGAAATTGAACTACCTTCGCCTTGTCAGCACTCAGTGTCTCTGTTCTTTTTCTCTTGCTCAAGCCTGTCTGGGAACCTCAGACTAAACATTGCTACATTTATCTCCAGTAGAAGCTCTATCCAGGATTTTGAGCACTTAAACACTGAAGAGGGGACCTCTACCACAGCCACCTACATTCAAGAAGAAATGCATGCCCTTGGCTGGAGGGAGCGGAGGATGGAAGCATGTGGTGTTTGTACACTAGCCCTGTAGCGAGAAAGCTTTTTTTAGGCATTGGGAAACCACAATTCAGGCTGTTGACTGCATCTGCACCCGTCTCTTGTGCTTTGCTACTGGATGCCTTTGCAGTGCTGGGGTTATCCAGGCTCCTGGTGTGTGACCAGCTTGTGCATTTTACTCAGCGATGAATGCAAAATGTGTAAACCGTTTTCAGGTGGTTTTCAGGAATCTGAGCTCCCTTCAGTTTAAGATGGGTATTGACCTCTATGCATCCACAAATGGGCCTGGGCAAATCACTCTAAAAGGAAGGTTTCAAATACGTTTTTCTCCTAAGCATTCCTTACCAAGTATTTTGGGCTTTCCTGTTCTGCATCCTGCTTGTTCATAAATTTTGCTCTTACAGGCTTAGTGCTCCCCATGCAACAACTGAAAGCAGAGGCACTTTATTCAAGGCTGCTGATCACACTTAGATTAGTCACTGCTCTGAGCATCACAAGCCCACGTCCTTCTGGTGGTCTAGCCTTACAGTTGGTGGGCTGAGACAGTAGCTTAAAAAAGAAAAAAAAAGGAGAAAAAAGCAAGAAAACCCACAATAAACCCCTCCACACACAGGGATATGCTGTACTTCTTTCAGTAATATTACACAAAACTCCAAAGTCACACCTCCCCTGCTAGAACACAATCTAGAGCCCCAAATTCTTGTCTCGGAAGGCAATACACTTTTATCCAGTTTCTGTTATTTCCTGCTGCTGGAGAGAATCCATTCTCTCTCAACCACTGCCATGAAATACTCATCTATAAAATAACTCTTTCTTGAATGTTTTCTTTTTTTCCTGAAAAAGAGTTTGGGAACAGCAGGGATATGAGCACTCACCTCTTTTAAACTCTGCATCATAATCTTTATGACATATTCTATCATCAACCATCTTTAAGCTTTTACCAGGATAACAACTGTGCCTTTGCAATGGCTCCCACACAATAGTCTTGAGTGAAAATGGGGAAAGCTAAGACTTAAGAGACTAATATCAGAATTATGTGGAATAAAAGAAGAAGGTTTACAGTTTGGTCAGGGAAATCCCAGTGGTAAGCTATGAAAATTCTGGGTGTTGGTGCTGTATATCAGCAAACAATATCCAGAGTTCCTCAATTTACATAGGAAACATTTTTAATAGGCACGATACCCCCAGCTCTCAGCCACTGACTCCATCCCTCTCACAGCTCCCAAATAAGTCCGCAAGTCCACAGATCATCAGAGCTCTCGCAGGGATAACAGCAGCGAAGCCTGGCGCCTGCCGTGTGCATTTTTCGGAGTGTTGCCATGGTGATCTCCAGCACGCTCATCCCCTGAGAGCTCAGCTCAAAATTCAGAGGGAACCAAAGCAGGACAAAGAAATGACACCCAAGCAAAAACAACAGGGAAATTACATGTAATAATAAGTGTACATAGACACTTCATATGGAAGCTTTCAGAAAACAGTTATTTTTAGAACTGAGTGGTCTGCAGAAAAGAAGCACAGTCTTCATAGTCCCAACCTAAACCAGGATGCTCTATGAAATAAACAGCAAGATTTTCTAACCCTCTCTCAGCTTGTGGATCGCTGTTTGGCACAGGGTAAATCCTCAGCCTCCATACCACAAAAATCCTGATTTGTGCAGTAAGGACAGAGGATCAGGGATCTTTAATAATGTAACATTGTAGAGCAGCAACAGATCCCTAGATTATCCTAATCTGACATTTACTTTTTAGAACATTTCATTATTCCATGAAAACAGTTAATACAACAATTATTAAGTATTTGAGCAATTTACACTTTCACCAAATACTTTACATCATCTGTTGGTCCTTATGGCAGTTATACTGTCTTACTGCACTCTCAACAAAAGGGAATTACATTCGTGTGAACATGAAAGCAACACTCTGTCAAGTGATGTACAATCTCGATACTTAGTTGAGAAACCTGTGGTATGGTGCTTTCACTCCTACTGTATTATAGCGGCTGTACACACAGAAATAAACCTGCAAGAAGAGACACCAAACTTCAAAATCTGGGCCATGTCAGACACACCATAGTCCAGATATAATACTAAATGCAAGTCAATCAATGTTTTGCCACTAGGCAGCATGTTTCAGTTAGAGCTTATTAACAGACACTACCAGGCCATTTTGTGTCTCAAATGGCTCTGAGGTCAGTTAATCCCACATAGGTTGATGCTCAGCCACCTGCATACAGAAGTTTCTTTTCCCAAAACACATGATACTCTTTTTGTTCCTACTTGGGCATCTTATTACTATTACAACAAACTTTGTTAGTTCTCTCCACATTGTTGACTATTAGACCTTTGTGTACTTAACCATGTTATGAAAAAGATCCCCCCTCCTGAATGAGCACAAAGCTTCTCAGTTAAATCTGTTTTAGCTTCCTTTAAATCTTTCTGGGTTGCTACAGCACTAACCTCTTTGGAGCCTTGCTCTGGCCCCACTCACAAAATTTGGTGTGTGGTCTCTTGTTTATGACTACAGACAGCAGCACCTTTGGATTAGTGCCTGTTGCTCATCACCAGGGAAGATCATCTGCCAAGAGGATGTCCATAGAGGTTTGGTTTCTTCAGTATATTCACATTCTCACAGACCCATTGACAATGGACATAGTGTGGAGTAAATTGTCCAAGTATATATTTGTATGATGCATAGAGTTTACTCAATACATGTATCTCTCCTCATTTGGGTCCCTCGGATAGTCTTCCTTTGCTGTCCACCCACTGAGTGAATTCTCTGTGCTGTTATCTCCCCAGTTTTCAGACTAGTACAGGCCCAACATCTGGTGGCTGGAGGAAAGGCTAAGGGAGAGACCCAACTAGAGTCTTTGGTATCTATCATTTTATCTTTAGCTCCTTTTCTCCCAAAGGGTGCTGACACCTGCCTTGAGAAGGCTCCCTGTATTTTAAGCTTTCTTGATCCCCTTTAACAGTGACTGGTTTATTTCCAGCGTATGCCAGCATTTTTGCTCAATTGCAGGGAAAGAACTTGAACTTTAACGAGATCCCTACAAAATCACTGATTGCGGCAGGCATAATATTATGGTTCTTATGCGCTCATACCTTGATCCCTTCAGGGAAGAGGTTTTATTTACCACGAATAAAGATGAAGGCTGACAGACAGCCTTCAAATCAAAGCACAAGCCAGAAAATGTCTGATTACTCCCGGAAGCAGCATTTAACAGCTTAACTTAGTCTTTATTTAGATATTAGTTTGCATATTTCACCCATAACGAAAGCAAACTTGTCGTGAACAAAATCATTTGGTAATCTAATTTATCAAGATCATTCAGAAACTGACAGACAAGAATTTTAATAAAACTTGCACTTATGAGATCAATTTGTACTAATTTCTGTCTCTTAGATGCTTATGCATTTTCCAGGGCTGGTGAATGGAAAATTGAGACCCCAGTGCAATTCCAACCACTTCCAAACATAGTAGTATACTGTAATGTGTATTTGCTTAGGGAATTTACTTAAAAGGCTGTATCTTCCTTACTGTAACAGCATGCACTCTACCACCCACTACTTGTATGACAATATTGTACAAGAATACCTCAAATCTTTAAAGCATGGGGATGAACCGACTACACAGGGACTGTCAGATATTTACCTTGCCCAAGAAATGTTAGATGTATTAGATTGATGCCAAAGACAATAAATGTAGTTCAACTTCAGTAAAGGAGTTGGCAGAACACGACAAGAAGCATCACTGCAGAGATGCTTGCCTCAAAATCAAGTGTCGCAAAGCATCAAATGCGGCCCCCTCCTGTCCCCTTGCTCTCCCTAGTTATTCAGCAGTTGGAGTCACAGGCAAAGCTCCTGCTTAACAGATGAATAAGAAAGATCAAGGAATACCTAATAACCCACTTGGGACACCTTCTTTTACCTGTACTGTCCCACAAGGTCAGAATTTCAGTTTTATCTAGCGAATCTGACAGCAAGCAGTTTGCCCCTCTCTCCTCACATTGTTCTGCTATTCATTTCAAAGAAAAATCTTGGGTAAATTTTATACTTGGGTACATTTTTATATAAATTTTATATATATATTTTATAGATGTTTGCCTAACATCTATACAATTATAGATGTTATAACAACAGAACAGTTAGATACCTAGTTCATCACTACAGAGACTCTGTGTTGCCTCAAAATGAAGTAGGTCCCTTGCTCTGAAAGGAAAGTCTATGCTTTGGGCTGATACTGGCATGCAAGAGGTGGTGAGAGGACACTCATGGAGCTGCTCCAGCAAGAACTACCCATTTTTCAGCTGCTGGCCAGGTTAGTTTTCAGCTCTTGCTTAGGCTTGAGGTTTGGTTGCACCCATTCTTATGCCACCCTTGGAAGTGGCAGAAACAAGCAGCTAGGGGAGATGGGAGAACCAACCTACCTTGTTTGGCAACGGTGTGGACTGGTACTCAGAAAGTAACTGCATAAACATGTACTGACACAATTTAAGTAAAATACCATCAGTAGGTTTCCTACCAACTGGGGAAAGAAATGCTGCCTCTCATCTTGTCAAAGACAACAGCAAGACAGGCTTGCTGGGAGAGGACGTTATCTCTGCACAGTCTTCTTTCATGAGAATAAATGCCTGCTTTTGTATAAGATTACTATTTTCAGGGTACCACATTTGCTTACAATAATGTTAGCATATTAAATTTTACTCAAGTCATGCAAAATAGATATAGAATCATAGAATCCTCCAGGCTGGAAGGGACCTCCAAAGGTCACCTAGTCTGACCTCCCCGCAGTCGCAGGGACACCCCCAACTAGACCAGGTTGTCCAGGGCCTCATCGAGCCTCACCTTGAATATCTCCAAGGAAGGGGCCTCAACCACCTCCCTGGGCAACCTGTTCCAGTGTTCCACCACCCTCAGAGTAAAGAATTTTTTTCTAATATTCAACTTAAATCTACTCTTCTCCAACTTAAGTCCATTACCCCTTGTCCTATCGCAGCAGGCCTTTGTGAACAGACCCTCCCCAGCCTTCCTGTAGGCCCCCTTCCTTTCCTTAGTTTTATGTTTCCATTCGCCATCTATATAATTTATTTTTTCTTTTCCTTCTGGTCCTATATATACTTCAAAGACATATTTTCAAAGAACAATTTCTCTCAGCATAGCTTGCCCCCCAGCTGTAAAAGCTTTGCTCACATATACCTCCCTTAGGAGATAATTTCTTTGCATAGGGCTCTTAGGCAACATCTATAATCATGCAAACAGGTAGAACATTCCCATGTGGCACAGCTCAATAGGAAGCACATACATCCTGCAAAGCAAAACTAGGGTAGCACCATAAATGGTTATATGCCAGACAAAATCCATATCCTGCACCTCAGACCACTATAAACAAATGCTGTCCAATATATCTTTCAAGTCAATCAACTGAAGAATTCCCGTATGAGTGGATGGCCTGATTTGAGATCACCTAAGAGTATGAAAAACCTGAGAATGCAATGAATCAGCTCATCCCTGGGTTACTGACCACACACACCTTCCCTTCCTTGCACCATCCTGACCTTTGAACAGGGTCTCTTTGGCTTTGCAACCAAGCAAGTATATCTACAGTCATTCCATTTCTGAATTCTTCTGATGGTATCATCAATGCCATTGCAGTGCAGAGACCAAACTAGTCCAGTTTCTCCTGTATAGAATGATATAGCTCATGGCTTCTAAAGATGCTGGCTATATGAAGTTCTGAAGGACTTCAGGAATCTGTTCCACCAACCCTAATGGCTCTACTGTATGTTTCTGCATGTTACAATGGAAATGTTATTGTGAGACTTTTATTCCCTCTATGAGTACCCTAAAGAGCCAAATTGCTTGTAGTTTATGGTGGAGACTTTTGGATGTGGAACCGATGCAGAGAATGAAAAAGTCAAAACTGTGACCCAGCTTTCTTTTCTTAGCAAGGGTCCCCCAGCATCCCCTGTGGTGTACTCAGGACTTCTCTGACATGCAGTAAGAGGATCTCAGCAGAAAACACCTCAAGAAAGGAAGGTAAGAACAGGATATCAGACTATAAATCCCTATAACATTGCCCATAACGTGATTTGTGAAGTCATCATTTCCACAAGAGGGGGAATTTTTTTTTTTCTTTAAGAAGTACTGTTAAACATAGTTCTGTGGTTATGTATGAAAAAGAACCAGGCAGAGCTCTCAAAGCAATGCACACCTGCCTACCCAGTGCAACCACCACCATCATTCTTCCTCCAGGTTAAAAAAAAAAAAAAAGAACAAGCTCTAAAAAATATGCTTTTAGAAAACATCGCTTTGAAGAAAAGTGTGTCCCGTCAGTTGTCTGGAAATTTCCAGACACATTTTAAAGAAAATACTAGCTGTGTATAAACAAGAGAGTTGCAATGTTTTGCAAACTCAGAAGATCCCAGGAACTGTAATTTAATACGATTCATTTAACTAGTTACAAATTAAACTGATGCAATTAAAAGGAAAACAAGTAAGGATAAACAACACTGTATTTTGTGTATCCCTCGAAGACTTCTGTTTACAAAGTCATTGACTTATTGACTGCCAATGAGAAATTTCCTACCTAAAACTAGGTGTTTTTACATTTTGACATTACTTCATGACATTGTGCTTGATCAAATTGAGTGCTGCAGTAACAGGACACTAGAATATTGTCTAGCTGTCCAAAGGAATATTTGTTTTTAAATATAATGTTTTTTGCAGGTACTGCATTAACTGAATTAAATAAGGTTGAGGCTTGCCTTGAATTTAGCCCCAAAAATTATTAAGCAGACAAGTATTTAATTCTTACTTTTATCCTTGTTTAGACCTTTAATTAAATAGAACATTAATATAGCTAAAGATTATTACAGATATTTTTCTTAACAAATACATTTAAATGCATTAAAGCTGGGAGAAAAACAAAACAAGAACATGTCAGGCTTATAAACAGACTCATATAAACGGCATGAAAAAGTAACACCCTGAGAGCACTGGGCATTTTCTCATGTTTACCAGCACAAAAGTAACAGCAAAAGTTAAGAGCAGTGG
The DNA here is from genome assembly GCA_013398155.1 of Pedionomus torquatus. Taxonomy (NCBI): domain Eukaryota; kingdom Metazoa; phylum Chordata; class Aves; order Charadriiformes; family Pedionomidae; genus Pedionomus; species Pedionomus torquatus. Next base: position 137,538 of record VZRU01019404.1, on the reverse strand, counting down.
AGGTGGTGTATTTCATAGAAATCAACACATTAATACAAACCGCTTCCATTTAGCAAAGTGACATGCCAGTTCACCTAAGCCAATTGCCTAAACATCCTCATCACTACCATAAAGCAAGAGGATGCAGGGCAGGAACGGAGCAGAAGACCTCAAACTCAGTTATGAAGAGAGCCATAACGTCCCTGCAGCCAATCTGTTCCAGTGTCAAACCCAGACGTGTTGGCAGCGTGAAGGCTTCAAATGGGCTTTTGGAGCAGCCCTGGTCAGAAAGGCACAGAGTGAAAACCCCATGCCAGGAGCAGCGGGGGCTACTACTCCAACTTCTGAGCCAGAAGGCAGCTGTGGGGAAGCTGAGGTTGAGGGGGTGGCACTTCCCTGCCTCCCCCACGGAGATCCCCCCAAAGCCCTACTCCCTTGGTTCTGTAGGCTTCGAGTGTGTGTTAAAAATTAACTAGACCTGAAATGAATGAGGCCTCTTAAAATTGTTCATTTATTAGTAATTGCACAGTTGCTACAGGTATTCAGAGGTTTTCCCTATAACAACAGGCAGATAGCAGCAAGATCATGAGCAAGAAAAGCAGCAGAACAGTGCCCTAATCTGTGCCTTTTCACACTGGTGTTGTTTACACTGGTATCGTTCACTTGCCTAAAAATAAAAAGAAGGGGGATGAGGGAGATTTCATTGACGCCAACATAGGCAGTCCCATGAAAGGGCTCACTTTGGCTGGGGATCAAAGGTTTACGGAGACAAAGCTAATGTAGCATCCGATGAATGACACTAAAAATGATATTCAAACTCCAGAATCAATGCTAGAGTCAATACTGACAACTGATTTGCAGTTCCCTCTAAGTCCGTAATGCATTTCTCTTTCTAAGCAGGGACAATTCTCAATTTTCATTGCCAGACACAACAAGAAAATCGATGCCAATATTCTCGCTTTTGTGGGAATAAAGAATAATACTCCAAATGGGCATGACAACCTGCTTATTCTGTAAAATCCTGGGGGCTGACACACTGAGACGATAGTGTTACAGGTGTCCATCCACCTCAGTCCCACTGTGGATTGGCAGAAGGAAGAAACCTGTGGATGATAACCAAGCAGGTGTATTCACCAGCCTTGGCAGGAGGAAAAGGAGGGCAGCTTAGGCTGGTACATTTGACAAAAACTTCTCAGTGAAGCTCCTCCCTGCATCGCCCCAAAACTTCAAATTCTGCTTTAGTAGGACGAAGTCCTATTTCACTGCACCCAGCTTACACAGCTACCCAGTTTCGTTCAGCTTGGGTAAACTTCTTTTTGCTTTCTCTTGATCTCCCCAGGATGCAGCAGCCCTTGCCAAAAATAACTACGTTTTAATTTTCCTTCACAATTCCCTTGCAGAGGTCTGCACTGTTTTAATGCTGTAGCATTGCATATCCTTTAATCCCTGCCTACACATTTTAACATTTCAAACACATGATTATTTATAAACTAAAAGCCACCAGGGCTTTGGTGAGGTAAAGTGGTTTAGTGGGGACTGAAACTGGGGAGGGGGGAGAGGGGAGGGTGAGTCATCATTTTCTGGTTTGAATCCTTCACTACTCCTCTGTTTCGGGCTTTGTTATTAGCAGTAGCGCTTATTCACTTTGAGCAGGGCCAAGACAGCAAACAAGTCCTCTGAATTTGAAAGCCAAACAATTCCAACTTCTAATTCAGCCGTGCACGCCTGCTCCGGGCTGTTCAATCACTTGAGATCCCTTTTTGTAGCTGAGGCTTTTCCCTCCTTTAAGTGCCAAGCCGTGGATGGCCTTTGGCTGCGGTTTTGTCTGTTCCCACCTGCTCCTGCAAGAGGGAGAACAGACTGGGTCGGAGTGACGCCATCCCTAAGTTTCGTGCCGTATTCAGAGCTGGGCATTGCCAGGCTGAATGGAGCAAACGGGTTACAAAAACTGTTTGCAGAGACAAAGCAAGGCACTCGAACACCACCACTGCTCCGGCTAAAACACCGCTTGGAAACAAGTTGCACTGCATACTGAAGGGGAGACAGCACTTGTTCCAAATCCCCTCTCCTTTTCAGTTGTTGCTTAACGGGGCAGCAAAAAATTTGTCCTCCAGCCCAGTTATGCCACTCTGCTGATGCTGTAACAAGAGAAGAAAGAGCCATGACAGAAATAACAAGGCAACCTGCATCTCTAATGGCAGCAACAGCAGGAGGTAGAAAAATTAACTGCCGTCACATGCCATTTTTCTTCCCACTTCAAGCACCCTCTCCCACTCTAAACACTCCTATACACACCTTCCTGTGAAAAAAAAAACATCTCTAAAGACTGATGCTCCCAAGTCCATGTATACCTCGTATCTTTTGCAGCTCCACCAAGAAAAAGCCCTTTGCCTTAAGCTCTAAGAGCTGGGCAGAAGCCTGAGTCCAGCCTGGGAATAGACAGCACGCAAGTCCCAGGCCTAGGCTTTTCAGAGATGCTTGAGTCTGAAAAAAGCCTTAAGTGTGGATGCCGCAGGTTCAGCTGCCGCACCCACGTTTCTGTACCAAAATACTCACACTCAGCTTCAAAAGTGTGAATCGTCTCAAGCTCCAAGTACAATTTAGGACAACTAAGGATACGCAGAACCTCTGAGAATTAGACTGGTTATTTCAGTAAATTAACTAGGTAACAACTGTAAAAATGCTGATGATAGACAGAATTTTAGCTTCCTGGGCTATAAATGGATATAATTTTTACTTACCTGACAGGTGTGTCATGAGAATTAGGTAATATTGACACTTTGATCTTTAAAATGCTTTGCCAAGTATTAATTAAGGAAGGATCATTTTGCATTTAAAATAGCTAGTATTTTGAAGTTGAATTTGTCTCCATCCCTCCTAAAATGGTAAAGAATCTTCTGTTTGTTTTTCTACACATTCCCCAGGAGATTATTTCAGAGAAATACAAGGAAGGAAGACTGACATGCCGATCTATGTTTCAAGGAAGATGGTAGATACCTCTAGATAAAATCTATGTTTTGTTGCAAGAATTTTCTCTCCTGAGGGTCTTGTAGCCAGACCCGTAGGCTGAGGTCAAACACTACCGAATGTAGGGAGAAAGAATACCCTTAACCTCCAATAAGCCACCTTTTTATAACTAACCTACTAGTATTTTTCACAAGACAGGTCTCAAAGTGAAGTATGAGAAGTTCCTAACATGTTCCAGATACTTAAGTACTGCATCTACTGGTAACCCGTGGTCTCATCTCTCCATAGAGGGAAAGGTGCCAACATATGGGCAAAACTATTACAGTCTCATCTGCAGCCAGTGATACGAAATAAGTCCAAAGCTGTGCAATGCCTTTGTTAGGTGGGTCACCCGTGTAGGCTGCAGACAGAGAAAGATGAAGAGCCAAGGCTTGCCTGCGAAGCCAGCTCTCTCCCAGATGCTCTGCACTCGATAATAAAGGCAGAACTTCCTGGGCACTCTTGTCGCAAAAATCTAGCAGCAAAGGCATGGCATTTGGCCTTTACACAGCCCAGTGAATATAAAGCCAGATTAGAGGGAAATAAAAGATTGTATTTGATAGCATATGGGAAAACAGTAGCATAAGTCTCCAAATAAGCTGCTCTGCACACCCCAGAGAGATTGTTTTGCAGGGCTTTCCTGTGGTTGTTACTGCTGGTGGTTACAGCCTGACCTGGTGTCACAGGCTGCTTGTGCTGGTAGTGTAGAGACATCATCTCTCCTGGAGCTGCAGCATTTTCCTTGCTGTCAGCCAGGCAACACAGGGAAGACAGAGCCAAAGGGAA